>JAQIYI010002063.1:0-10172 GCA_034700265.1 Polyzonium germanicum
GACTTGAAAAAAAATCCGAAGACTGGATGAAAATACGTCACTTTTTTTCCATTCAGATAGAAAGGACGTCATGAGAGCTTGTCTTGGGATTTCCTCAAGTCTAGACAGTTGTAAAAGTCATTAATGATTCCTGCAGCCATAGGTTTCCTATCCCTAAGGATTATATAAGGAACGCTCAAGCACTACTTGAAATAAACTAACCTAAATTCTAGTCCCCGAGTCATGGATTTTGTTCCCTAAGACCTATGAGGTGTCTTAAAAAGTAAGACACGTTCAAGTCTACTCCATACTGCAGCATAGCGAACTAAATCGTGACTTAAATTAGACTTGCTATGAGATGAGCTCAACTGAGCTCAGCTCGAGTCACAAATTTAGTCAAAGATATGGATGTACCAGCCTAAGTGACCTATTGAGTCATCTGTACTATGGTTTAGCACAGTGTTCCGCTTTGCTCGGGCGAAATAGTGGGTAGAAGTACACGAGGAATTATTTTGCATAGCTAAAGTAGCCTGAAATGAGAACATCTAATGCTTGGCTACATTTAGCTACAATGAAAATGATGAAATCGATTCCATTGTATCGAATATGCACTAGTTAGGAAGGCATTATTTTCATATTACTGTACTATTGCGATATTTTTAACGTTTTTAACTTAGTCTACTTTAAGTAGCCTATGCAAAATACATCGTTATCTGCTTTTACCCACTTTTGATGACGTCACTCATGGCCACCAATTTGCCAGTGAAAAACGGAACGCAGCTTTACATACAATTGAAGGATTAGCTCCTCAGTGTCCTGATCGAGAGACCCACTTTTAAGTGGTGGCCTACATCCCGATCATGCGAAAAGCCATGCACATCCGACGACGGAGGGTGGCGGCGGCGGCGGCGGCGGCGGAGAGCCCAGAAAGCTAGACGGAGAGCGCCGGAAAGATTTTTGCGTGGGTGGCCCTTGGGCTCGTTGCATAGTGTTCCAGAATCCGCGAGCACTCGAGCTCTTGTGGTTCACGGCTTTCAGCGCCAGATCTGTGTCAATCTGCGTGGGCGTCCGCCGGAAATCAATTGGAAGTACGCGCGCGCCACACGTCTCTGCGTGCGGTTCGTGTCTGTGTGCGTCTGCATGCTTGTGACCCTGGCATGCATCTCACACGGTACATGTTTGCTCGCGCTGACGGCCGGGTGGGCGCGGACTTCAATCTGGATCATTGTCAACGGCCAACCGGCCATATCCCCATGTTCCTAGCTACCTATCCTCAGAAGCGTTACTCCAAGTTTTGGCAACGTAAATTACCCTGACGTAAAAAATGTCATTTTTTTTACGGCGAATTGTGTTTTTTTACGTCACGTAAAACTCTAATTTTACGTTGGTTTTTGTCCTGCTTTTAAAATAAACTAAAAACTTTAAAATATAACATGTAGAAATTATTTGGAATCACTAATGCACGTCTCAAGACCTGTCTTAGCCAAGACCTTGTTCGAGTCAAGACACTTTATAGACTGCCTTTTGTTAAATAATTGGGATTTCTGGAGTCGAGATGAACTGATCTTCTTGCGTGAACCAAAATTTATTTTTGTTTATTTATTCATTTATTTACCGATATTTATTTATTTATATTCAGGAAATTTATTTATTTGCCGGTATTGATTTATTAATTTACCGGTATTTATTTATTTATTTACCGGCATTTATTTGTTTATTTATTTGCCGGTATTAATTTATTTATTTAAGCAGTCTTAGGTGTCAACGGATCACCTGGAGTTGTCTTAGGAATTTCTCAAGTCGAGATGGTTTCTTGAATTCCAACCATAGTTTTTCTTGTCAATAACTATCATAAAATTGTAAATTCTCACTAGAAAATTTTGAATAATAGATCAACGATTTTAATGTTGGTTTTAACCAATTTTATTTTATAGCTTTTTAGTTTTTACGTTATTTAAGTGTTTTACGGTAGCCTACAATGTAATTTACATTTTTTTGTTTGCCGTCAAGTAGATTTTAAAATACCTCGATTTCGCTTTTTACTTTTTCCCATCCATACTCCGCTCGATGGCTTGACATATTGCCCTACAGATTGCGGCTTAAAATTCTTCAGAAGCATGAGTGCCGTCTTTAGGGGTTCTTTTTGAAAATGTTATGAAGCTCCATGTACCTTTTTGAGTCCGTAAATCTACATCGAACGATAAACCACACACACACGCAACCCACGCACGGTACGAGTAGCCTATAGGCTCTCTCGCTCCGCTTAGTTTTATGGCTGCCAAATATTAAGGCGCTATAGCTGCTACGCTATTCAAAATGTAGTTTATTAAAACGTGGAATAGGCCTAGGCTCAGCCTACGTCAAGGTTCGGATCGACGTCGGCATGCACCTCTAACATTTCCAGTAGTGTTTCATACCGTCTCACGCCTACGCCCGACTCCTTTTCATTACCTCTCGCTCGCATTTTCTTTTCAAATAAAAGTTCAATTTTATTTACATTTCGTAGTTGTCGATCCAACTGAGTAGATAGACTATAGGCATGTTGACATACTAGCCCATGTTGTTGGTTTCCATAATAATTGTCCAAGCGAGCAAAGACTCGCTTGTCCGGCTGCAGGTCGTAGATTTGAATGAAACTAGACGCACGTCCGCATTATTTATAATCTATAAGATTCGATGCGAGCAACTAACTAACGCTAAACGTCAATGAAACTTAACAAAGTCATCGAGCGAAACTTGATGAATTTCTAATTATTCCTTTTGTGTATGTTTATAGGCAGAAAATCTGCTTCTCGATGCCAACATGAATATCAAGATAGCAGGTAATTAAGTTCAAGTAGTTTAATGACTTTAATCAAATTCTAATCATTTTTACAAAAATAATTTCTTAGCGTTTCTTTTTTTGTTTAATGATTGTATTTTTTCTTTGTCTTTTTCATTTTTTTTTAATCAAGATTTTGGATTCAGCAATTTTTTCTTGCCAAACGAGCAGTTGGCAACGTGGTGCGGCAGTCCGCCATACGCCGCGCCCGAAGTGTTCGAAGGCAAGAAGTACATCGGCCCCGAGATCGATATTTGGGTAAAGCCTGCATGCTTTTGCTAGCTCAATTGTCTCAGCACCCTTAATTCGAATCACTCACGACGCGCTCGTTCGTTGGCTCGCGCCTGTTTTAATAAATCACCCAATAATTGTAGGCCAAATAACTGTTTAACCGTGCTTTCACTTAATTTGTGTTTATCGCATTTTTACGTCTGCCCCCCCGCAAAATAAAAAAAAACAGAGTCTCGGCGTCGTTCTCTACGTGCTCGTGTGCGGCGCTCTGCCTTTCGACGGCAACACGCTGCAGTCGCTCAGAGACCGGGTTCTGTCTGGCCGTTTCCGAATTCCGTACTTCATGTCGTCCGGTAAGCATCAAAGCATCCACTTCCGGCTCAATTTGGGTCTTATCAGCAGAGCGTGCCTCTGCAAATAGCGACGTTATTTAAGTTCTTATTTAGTGACTTATTTGTTGACTTATTTATTTTAAGATTGGAAAATGCTAAAATTAACAAATAAATAATTACGCCTAATTCTAGAAAGGTTCAATTGGCGCTTTAATATTTATTATTAAAATAAATAATATCAACAAATATTGTCAGAGCGAGTAGAAGGACGAACATCCGGACGCATTAGCGCGGTTTTTTATGAATGTGTTGTATTTAAACAACAAAATTTTAAATTGTTTTCTCAACTGTGTGCTTATGTATATTATCTAACTACAAAGTTGATGAATCAATTTTAACATTTTTTTTATTACATGTTTTAGATTAGGCCATAATTGCCACTCGAGTATTTTTTGTTTCTACGTACGACTATTTCCGATAATTGCTCCAATAAATTGTCTCGATAATTCGAGGCACTAATTGCAAATGGCGAGTTAAATTGTTCAGCAATGCGTAACGAAAGTTGACATGCGCGTCATCAGCGTGTCCCTGATGAATTAAACACATTAGATGAAACTGGAGGAAGGTAATCATCTAGCTGTATATGGGAGCAAAATTAGAAATTCAAATAATGTAGGCCTATGTGTGCCATGTATACAGGCATGCGATCAGAGAAGCTAGATATTATATACGATATACGATAACGTAATAATGTAATTCTGCTACTTGCGCGTTACCATGTTAACTGCCGCGCGCGAATTTTCTTGCGTGAGTGTTTGCGAGCCTACACACAATTTCACTTATGTCTATGATCGGTTTGACGTCACACTTGGCCAATATATCGTTTTGTGTGTGGGTTGGCTCCAGCTAGATATCGTGCGTCTGACGGTCTACGCCCGCGCAAAAATGACATCAATTCGAGTCCAAAAAATACTATACAGAAGTTTTTTTTTATATATTGTTTCACATCTTCCCTTTTCTATACGATACCGGTATTTTATACAGAGTTGGCTTATGGAATATATATTTTATTATTTATTTTGCTAAATTGTCACCAGATTACTTTCGCCGAATTTGCTCTCGTTTGATTGGGTTTTATGCGTTCTTTGCGTGATTATTCCCCTGTTGAGAAGATTGGTCCACTCACCCCGACATTTACAGTAGGCCTACCGGTAGCAGCAATTTTATGCATCCATTAAAATATGCACGCGTGCTGTACACTCTGTATTACTGGCGATAACAGTAATTGTGCGACCACGTGACTTAAGCATGAAGGCGAAAGCCTAGTATCCATAGGGCCTGTTCACTGTGCGAGCAATGTATACGAGCGTATACGTCCATTGTACAATGTATGTAGTATACTTAGTAAGCTTATTCACGCATTCGTTATGGACTGACGCACGCGATCCTCGCATAGACCGCTGAAAAGTGAAAACATTGAAAAGTACCGTACGTCGTTGCATAAGTAAAGCTGGTTTCACATGATGGACGAATGTCCGTTAAATTCGCGTCAAGACTCATCACGTATGCATTTAACAATCTTTGACGATTAAGCGAAAAGTATACTCACGTGATGAATTCGCATACGAATTTAACGGAAATTCGCAGTAAATGTAGTTTTAATAATTTAACTGACACCTGGTAACTATACGACTTCTACAAGAATAAATTGAGTTACCGGTAGGCTAATTAAATAATTTACTGTTTTTATTTCTTTTTCTAAACAACCGTTCAGACAAACTGGTCATAACGGATAAACTATTAAAATAAATAATAAAAGAATTTTTTATTTTTTTATCTAATTAGAATGCGAGCATCTGATACGGAAAATCCTGATCCTCGATCCGTCGAAGAGGTACACCATAAGTCAGATCAGGCGTCACCGGTGGATGCTTTCGGACGGGCTGCCAAAGACGCTGCGCACCATCAATTCCATGGACAGGTTGCTGACCACGTCGCCGTTGCCCAACAAAGCGGACCCGAACGAACAGATCCTCAGGGTGATGCAGAGTTTGGGCATCGACGCTGAGAAAACCCGACAAGTAAGCTAGCTTTTCCTATTTTAGTAGCGTAACAACAGACATTCCCCTACCCCCGATTACAAGATATCTGATTTTGTTACATAAACCCTCCAATTTCACCTAGTCAAAATACAACGATTTTATTTATTTTTTCAAAAAACTTAGTCGGTGACGCACGATAATTACGACCACCACGCCGCCATCTATTACCTTCTGTTGGACAAAGTGAGGCAGCATCGAAACAACACCATCGCTCAGGAAGCGGCGAGCCCGATAGACACGAAACGAAGGCCGAGCACGATAGCCGAGCAAGCGATGCGGAAGACCGCTGGGCCGGGCATCGTCGGAGCAGGAGGCCCGCTGTTCAACTTGGCCGGAACTAACCTGGCCTCCGGCACCTCGCCCTCTTCTTCGACCACCAGAAGCAGCCACCATCCGCCGATAACTAGTCGTCACGCTTCGCTAGGTCAAAGTTCTCGTCTCCAGCCGCTCGTGCCGCAGCTGAAGCTGGGCAGCTATGGCATTCCGGACTTGGCATACCCGGGAACCAACCATATGGATGCTGCCGCTGGTCTCTCTTGGGAGGAGACAGAAGGAATTTCTCTGGGCACCGTTCCGAGCCGAGCCACGACCACTTCGATCGACGAGGGAGTCGAGGCCGACATGGGCGACAGCGTGGCCAGCCTGTGCTCGAGAGGAAGATCGAGCATCGGCGGTGCTCGGATGTCCTCGTCGGGCGTCGGCTCTCCGTTAGGCAGCATAACGAGCAGCACGAGTTCCACCTTCCAGAGTTTCGACTCGCACATCGACTCGGACCTCACGCTCAGCTTGCCGTCTTGCGCCTCGCGGACGAGCAACGCGGTCGGCTCCAATCGCCTCGCCAGCCGAGAGGTCTTCCAGGAGGAAGCCGACGATGCGGCTCTGTGCTCGCAGGAGGAGAGCCTGGACGCGCAGATCGACGGCCAATGGTCGCCGCTGCCTTCCAGGAGTCAGACTGTCGTCAGCCGGCCAACGGCCACGCTTCACCATCGGCACAATCCGATCGACGGCGAACGAAGTTCGACGCGTTCACCCGTCAACTTTCGAGAGGGACGTCGCGCTTCGGACGGACTGGTCGCTCAGGGCGTCATCGCCTTTAGACAGCGACTCTGCGACGCCGACAAGGTCGGAGGCCTGATGGAACTCAACACTGTCAAACAGGAGCATCACCACTTGCAGGTGCGTGGATCATCAAGTAGTAATTGGTTTCGAACTTTATAATTAAAGTGAAGATGAAGTTTAAGTAAGATGAAGTTTATTTATAATTAATTAATTATATGTACATGTATTCATGTAAAATAAATGTTTATATTTTTATTTAACCTAAACGATTTTATTGCACTCCAATTATTTTTTATAAAGCTTAGTTTTCTATATTCTAAATTTAAATTATCTTTTTAATTTTATTTATCTTTTTAATTTAAATAGTCTTTTATACATTGTCCAAGTTTAAATAGTTTTTTTATTTAAAATGTTATCTTTTTTATTGAAATTTAAATTTAGCCATATTTTATGCATTGGAAATTTGAATTTTTATAATTCAAAATTTGAATTTTCTTTCAAAAGTTGTTTTTTTTATTGCAAGCAAATGCAAATTAAATTTCTTTTGTTCAAATGAGAATAAATAATGACGTTAGCGCTGTGGTACATTATTCTTTCGTAGGTGCTTTATCGCTCACACGTCACTCAGGAGGAACTGGCTCAATGGCAGATGCAACACAGCCAATACTACACTCACTGTTGCAAGCGAGGCAAGAATAGCCTCGTCGGAAGCGTCGCAGGCGTCGGAGGTACCGTCGTCGACGGTCGCCCGCACAGTCCTCTCGCCAAACGGGTCAGTCTGCCGGAGACTATCAGCGCCACTTTCCAGCAAAAGCTGTTACTCAACGGCAAGATGTCGTCATCGTCATCGTCATCGTTGGCGACGACGATAGATCCGACCCTGAGCGACGCAGCTGGAGTCGCCGGAGCAGCTGGAACTATGAACGTGGTTTCGAGCGGCGAAGATGGAATGAGGCCGTTGCAGAAGCAACTTCTGCAGCATCGCCTGCAACAGAAGCGGCAGATATTGCAGAAGCAGTCGGCGTTGCAGAGGCAGCAGATGGTGCGACAAGCTTCGTACAAACTGGCTCAGCAGCAGACGGTGCTGCCGCCTTTGCCCAGCGCTCTGGCTTGTTCTCTGCTCGGCGGAGGAGGAGGAGGCGGCGGCGGCGGCGATGTGGGTGGCAGCGGTGACCTTCCTCAGTTCACACCTCAGGGATCGGGAGGATCGACGCCGGTTAACAGTCGCCCGAGCACGCCCTGGCATCTCATCTTGGGCGGCAGTGGTGGCGCCGCCGGCGAGCTGCTGTCGCCGGCATCGTCGCTTAATTTTTCGTCTGGCAACTGGCAGCAATGCCAACAACAGCAACTGCAACGCCTCCTCGTGGACGCCAACTGGTCGCACCAGCTGTCCAACACGATGGAGGCGTGTCACATCGGCCTAGCCGCCAACGGTACTTCGAATAGTCACGGTAGTCCGGTGAAGGCGTCTTCGTCGACCATGGCCACTAGTCAAAACCAACACCAGCAGCTGCTGCTCTTCTGCGATAAAATGATCCCTTTACATCAGGCCCAGACTAGTCGACCGGCCACGCCGCTGGGAGGCTTTTCGCCCTCCGCCAACCACGTCGACGTCGATCTCGAGTCGTCGTCATCGTTACCGGCTGCTTCGTACGCTTGGCAATCGCTGCCACCGTCGCTCGGCGTTGCCACCAGCGCCTGCGCAGCCGCGACCGTGGTCAGTAGCACCATCAATCCGATGCAGCCAGTCAGCGAAAGTCCGGTTCTAGAATTTGCCGAGCAAATGGAGACGATGTGACCACGGAATTAGTTTGCTTATATAATAAAGGGATATATAAAGCAAAAGAAATTAAAAAAAAATAATTGGCTCAAATTTTAAATTATGCATCTTATTTGAAATTTTGAATTAATTTAAAGGCGGTCACCTGATCAACATATGCAGGCCTACCGGTAACTAAATTAATAGATGTCAAGAGTTATTAGGGAAGCTTTAACACGACTGGAGACTTATCTTAACGCCAAAGAATTATATATAGGAAAGACAGTCTGTAGTCGCGTTCAATTTTCTTTAAAAGCCTTAGTCAGACCAAGCCTTATTTTTAGAAATTTAATTTTTTCCATTTTTGTTATGGCTGTTCAAAATGTGAAATTGCTGTTAATTAATCATGATAAAAAGGTACCTTAATCAGGCGTGACCGTCTTTATTTATTTAAAATTGTGTTAAATCCAGGTTCCGTTCCCACTAGACTCTAAACAAAATTTAAATATTTAACCGCATTACGGTAGACAAGGTGGAAAATTTAAAAAAAACTTTTTCCGGACAAAAATCTTCAATTTCAATCCACAGAAGATAATTTTAAATTATTTGCCGGAGCCACCTTACTATAATAATTAACTGCAGTTAGCTTTTGAGCCAGAACTCGACTAATTAAGAAAAATACTTTTAAGTTTGCCAAAGTTATTCGTGAGTTTAGCAGTTCAGTATAACCGAAACGGACATTTTCCTTTCAGTCCTTTCTATAATTTTGTATTTTTAATTTATTTATGTTGGCGCGATCCCACGCAAACCCCTTCCGATAACGAATGACGCTTTTTTCCAAAAATTAAAAGTGCAAGTTAACACCTTGGAAAAACATTCATTTATGGTTTTATATATAATCGCACAAACGATGCAAAATCAAAATTCGTTTCGTCATATTGGGATGAAGGAATTTTATTTTTTTGATTTTTGTACTTCACCTGATCATCAGCTGGCAATCATACCAGAACTTCCCCATATCATAGACTGCGCGTTCACATTGCGTCATCCACTTGCCTTTTTGTCTCGATCCGCATTTTAATACAATCCTAATTAAAACAAGTATTATATTCCTTCTTCGAAATTCACGCGGATCGAATCCGATATTGATAATTAAGTTCGGCTCAACTAAAAAAAAATTGTTGACGTCCGGGTTCAATGTGAACGCAGACAGAAACTGCATGCTGCGTGTTGGGAGTAGTTAATTGAATCTCAAAATTGTTCAAATCAAGGGAACAATTAAATGCAAAGTATGGGCTGGCAATTGGAAAATCAGGAACTTTGAATTTTAGCTCAAAAAAATTTAAATCATCACCAAGAAACAATAAATGCACTAATTTTATATTTGTGTATTTTGTATGTCTGCGCGCGTCTATTTGTGTCATGACAGTGACTGTGCAGATTCCCAAAGATCTCTCCATCTTTGCATTGTCGTGTGCATTCTCAGTGCGGGCCAGTACGACACTCGGGCGCTAAAAGGTAACAACCGACGACTATTGCATAGGCCTATATAAATTCTATATATACATTGTATATTATATACAATAATTATACATGAGTACCGGTAGCTAAATGTTTTGAAATATTATAAGAAGGATGTTAGTGAAATCTAGTCTCAATTAAATTAATTACTGTAACGCTTTAACCTCACACCACCATTTCTATCTGCCGCCTTGCCTATAAATATGTCGTTTAGCATATCTAGACAATTAGGCCCATGACTGTTCCCTGGTACTAATTAATTATGAACTCGACAGCTAAAGGCTACACTATTTAGAAGATACATGTATGATTAATTAATAATTAATTATGAAGAGGAAATTATAGTCGATCAAGTGTTTCTAAAAAAG
>JAQIYI010002064.1:0-10166 GCA_034700265.1 Polyzonium germanicum
GAATTTTAATTTAATTAAACAAAATTATTTAATTACAGATTTTTAGTGTAAACAGAATTTTAATTTAATTAAGCAACATTTTCACTTAATTAACCAAAACACAACTAAACAAATTCTAATTTATACAAGTTACACTCGTACAAGACAATAGACAGGATAAGCTTCACGTAAAAATCAACGGGCCGCTAAATAATGACGTAATTATGACTCATTTGGTAAAATATCCCATGCTTGCCGGCTAGACAGAATAATTTACCTAATTGTTTAGCGTACCTCTGATTTTTACGAGTAGCTTATCCTGTCTTAATTTGTATTTACATTTCATCTTTAAGCCTGAAATTTAAAACTGTGTGTGATTGCCTACCAAAAAGGGACAAATACATGTAGTGTAGTTGGTGCATTTACATACGCTCGCTAACTCACACTATCAAGATATCCCAGTTGAGTACAGTTGAGTAATTAATTAACAGATGGAGATTGGGGATTCGAGTTAAATTTGAAATGCAATTAGAAGTATTTTTTCTCTAAACCCACCTTAAAATATATTTTATACAAAAAATAATTATCTTGCCAGAAAGAACTTCCAGTTTTATGGTCTAGACGATCCCAACAGGAAACGACTCTTATGGCAGGATACGAGAGTGCTCTTGTAAATACATATTTCCGAAATGTAAATATCACAGCAGTGTCGTGTTTTTTTCGCTATTTTTCCGATAAGTTGTGCGTTGTTATGGTGAGGACAAAGATCATACGGTGCTGTGCATGGCACACTGAGCCTTTAATGGGGCGTCAACGTAATAAAACTGAAGATGAGTCAACCTACGCCCTTCACTGGATATAAAGCACGGCCTCAAAAGAAATTACAGGACGTTCCTACAGTGCAAGTTGATCACGTGAACAACAGCTAACCTACGAATGCAATTGAATTGTGAGCCTATAGACGATTTCTCGACGACAGCCGCCATTAGATGATAGAAGAGTAGATTTTTGCTAATTTTATTAAATTTATTGATGCAAAGATCGTGTGACGATGTATGAAACCGCAAATTATAGGCTACTACATAACCTCGAGTATTTAGTTTTGCAAACACACTGTAGATGGGGACGAAAAGCGTGTAACGCACACACAATACCGTAAGGATTGGGAAAAAACAAGATTCTTGAACACTGTTTCACTAAACCATACATACAGGCCTACTAGAGGAAAAAAAAAAACATAAGGCCCTCGAACACGAAATGTGTGTTTCGGTAACCTTGAAGAAGCAATATTAATCGGAAACAAGCAGTGCAATATAAGTTATGGCGGGGCGGATCGGCGCGCCCAAATCCCTGCTCCCACTCCACCAAAAAATTACGACTCTTCTGAGTCTCATTGGATCATTATTAGGATACAGGATATTGGAAGCCATATACTACAAACGCCTACTTGCACTGTATGCCTATAACCTGACATTATGACCGGCATGAATCGTGACTAAGTCGCGCACTTATGCAATACTGAAAGTTAAGAGTGCCCATTGGTTTAATATAATGAAAAGTGCTACCGTACTTGTGCTCACGAAGAAGATTCTGTAGCTGAAAGCATGAAACAATAGGATCTGTATTCTGTAGCCTGTAGGCTCATATGTGATCTTCAAGACCTGCTGATGCGTAAATCTAGAATTATTTAGGAGCCTCGTGTCCTAGTCGGTCGATGGCTGAAATTAGCCTAATCCCCAACTTGTCATTTCTAATTTGAAAATGAGTCAAATGACAATTCATTTCCAATTTGAAAATGACAATTCAATTCTATTAGTTTGGTTTCATTAAAATTGTAAGACAGTTTAGTTTGCCACTTTTTTTATTTAAGGAGAATGAACCTAATTCAAATCGCTTTATTTTTTTAAAAAATCTTATTTTGTAATTTTAGATTTTTTTTTTTTTTCACGACAAAAAATGCCTATTTTAGCATTTATTTGGAATAATTGGAGGACCCAGCTCACTTCCGGTAAACACTATATGCTTCATCGAGCTGCGCCACGTGACACGTACCACAGGATAAGGATATAGGATACACTAGAAGCACTCCGCTAAAATTTCTCGTCAAACCTTTCAAGTCGCCATTTTGAAAGCAGGCGGATTTGCTCGTTTCAGCACTCGCTAAAGAAAAATGCGATTTTTCAACTTCACAGTAATTATTCCGCTTGGCGATATTTTTTTTCAAATTAAACTGGAATACCCCATTAATAGTAAATAGGCACTAGTTTTTTGACGATACGGGCTACTCTCGCTCGGATATTATTAGTATCACAGTAAAAGCCTAGTATTATGAGGGGTAACACACTCGTCAAAAATCCGTCGTCACGCCGCCGTAAATAGCCCCACCAAACCAGACTCCCAACCAATGGTCTAGAAGGGATTGCCCTCTGAATTTGCTTCCAACGAATCAAATCAAAGCAGGGGGACAGAAACCTCATGCTCTCAAAATGGCCGCCATGCCGTGGTATTAACTAGGCTGTGCCTAAAGACTTGTCACTCCGAGGGGAAGCCACACAAGCACACACAACCCAACAAATAAGAAGAAACAACAGAAGCATGGGGAATTAAAAAAAAATTCAAATTTGAAATTAAATGATTTTTTTCTTTCTCTTTAGAAATCTTTTAAGGTTCCTTAATTTGGATATTTTAAAGTGGTGACGATATTTAATTGGTGCTGCTTTAGCCGTAAGAAATAAAAGACAACCCATGCCAGATTCATCTGCAACGCGAGATGGCTTCAAACTCAACTTTGAAAAGCAAATGTTGCACCAATAGAATTTCTTTCGTTTTTTTTCTAAAAAAAAAAATGAAAAGAGACTGAATAAAAGATTTTTTTTAAAGGGAAAGAAAAAAACGAAAAGGCTAATCTGGAACTGCGTAGACTTTACTTGGGTAGATAGCCGCGCAAAAATTTCTATAACAAAAGGACTCCATTTTTGACTGACAATAGAAAAATCTAAACAAAAGCCACGACTCTTCTCGGCAAATGCATTAGAACTAAATTCAGTGGTGGCGCACTTTTGCTTCTTTGCAACGGCAGATAAAAGTATGAAAAGTCACGTGACAAATCTTACTATGGAAATATAATATGTGTTTCGCCAATCAAAAGAGAAGCGACAGAAATGTGACTCACATACATGTACATGTATATGATTCAAAATAAACTCTCTCTCTCTCTCACACACGAATGCTGTTCCTGCATAATGTGTTCGTCATAAAGTAGATTTAGGCCATTATTATTTTTTTTGGTGGCTACATTAAATACCGTATTGAAACAAGCATGAATACAGAATTTATGGCTTAAGTAAAAAACAATAACTAAAGACCGAATTTGCCACGAATTTTACGCCAATTCCTCACGAATGGTCGTCGCGAATTACTCACGTGATCAACACGAACAGGAACGATTTCGTTCGTCAAGCTCGCGAGACCTGCTTATAAGTAACGCAATTATGGATAACCCGAATAGCTTTCAGAATCCAGATAACCCATTTAACCAAGATATATTAAATAGGTCAAGTGTTAGCATTCACATTAAGTTACAAGAACTCACTTAAGGAACATTCAAATGTGTAAGATCACTTAATCTGGGTTCAGATGGACGAATTTTCAGCGAATGGTCGCGAATTCAACGATCGATTGAGCGCCTATTACATGGAATTCATTGCAAAATCTTGAAATTCTTTTCAAATTCTTGAAGAAACGCGCGACCACGCGCTAAAGTTCAAATTAATCATCATTTAGCGCGTTTTAAGCGTATTCAACGATCGATTGAGCGCCTATTACATGGAATTCATTGCAAAATCTTGAAATTCTTTTCAAATTCTTCAAGAAACGCGCGACCACGCGCTAAAGTTCAAATTATTCATCTTTAGCGCGTGGTAAGCGTTCCATAGGTTTGTGTAGAGAGAGAGGGATCCATAAGCGCGCGATAGTAAGCCAGAAGGAAGCATTAAAGGAAGGAATAAATAGACGTGGGTACAGTAGGTGTCATTTGTGTCTACTAGTAATCATTCGCGCACTGCGTCGCTGGTTCGGACAAATATAATCAAATTCAAATCGATACTTATTCATATTCCTCCTAAATGTAGGCTACACCGCGCTACAGTACATATGCTTACAAAAGATAGAAGATCTAATAGGCCTATTGGAAATATGTGTTTGCGTCTGTTTACACGTAAAACGTCAGCTTCAACGAAGACAAAGTTGTTAATTTTAAATGACGGCATGTTTACAACATAAAGTGACAGTGAACTCGTGTAGCCTAGGCCTATGGTGTAAGCCTTGCAAAATGGGTTCGCGCATGCGCATAAAACGATGACATGAGGACGAAAGGGCTAAATGACAGCACAATTACCGTGGTATCGGTCTTACATATAAGACCGTGCTCGATACCACCGTGCTTGATACGTCACCCCGGTCAATCGCTCGATACCACGGTGCTCGACACGTCACCCCGGTCAATCGCTCGATACCACGGTGCTCGATACGTCACACCAATGTCGCAGCGACATCGAGTGGCCGCAAGGTTAAGTATGAAACCGGTCTTCGCTAAGAGGTACCCCCCCCCTCACTACTGAAAAACCGGTTAGTTTCCAGACCTGTAAGTACGACGGTGAGCTTGAGTAGCCTTAGAGCCCCATTCTCTTCCCTCTTCTAGCCCTTGTACGCCTCCCAAACAAACCAAACAAACTAGACAAACATAATAAAGAAAAACGGGACGCATATGCTTCCTGTTTTTCTTTTTTATGCTTGTCTGGTTTCTTTGGTAGGCCTACGAATAAAATAAGATAATCTTATGGAGCCTTGAATTGACCACCTACAAATGTTTTCTAAAGGGGGGTCAAAAATATTTCTCATAAATAATATTTGTAGGGGGTCCATTGAACGCTCCATATTGCCTGGCTATAATCAGTAATGGCCTTTGGAGCTGTCTCGACTTGAAAATCCCTCGTTATGATCACAAATTCACAATGGGCCTATAGGGCTAAGCACGATAGGCCTCACCTTCAGAAGTTCAAACCTATGTTTAGCATATAAACCGGAAATTAGAGACTCCTGCTATCCGTCATTAAAAGTAAAATTTGCCACTGAATCACCATTAAGCAGCGGCCTGCCGCCAAGATAAGAGAAACACCGTCAATTAACATTTGAGCGCCGCGCTGCAGCGCTCCTAGTCGCGAACATTTGAAGCCTAAATAATATTGCATTGTGTATAGGGCAGGCCTAATTATTTTGCCCATTTTCAAAAGATATGCCTAATTGTTCTGCCAGTAGATCAATTAGGCCTTGGAATTCTGTCAAGTTTGCCTGGGCAAATTAATTAGGGCTAGGTTTAATATTATATTAAACCCCCTTGTTCTACTGGCAGAACAATTAGGCATATATTTTATAGGCTTAGGCCTATAATATTTATTTTCAATTGACATTTTTTCAGTAAGAAAAAGATATGTCAGTGACAGACCACTTCGTTTCTAGACCAATTTCAAGGAAGAAACAGGTTTCAATAGAACTCGCCTTTTCTAAAAACATGTTTCAGGTAAGTTTTTTTTTCAGGAATGAGAAAGCGTGGAGGAACGACCAGTATGACTAGACAACTAGCCTCCAACTTGTCTAGGCATACTGATCGCTCCTCCGCGCCGCCTCCTCCTCCCTGAAACATAACTTACCACATGTTTTTAGAAAAGGCAAGCTCCCGTCTTTTGGCCACGCTTACATCAAACTATCAATGTGGACTTTTTGATTTTAATAAAAAATAGTTACGATTTAATAACCTTGTAAAAAATCTCATTCGTCTTTCTTTATAGTCCTTCTTTTAAGTATGCAAAACCAAAGTTTCGAAATTTAGCATTGTCAATCACGCGTATATAGTTATCACGCGTCTGGCGGTAGGATCAAGAAGTATCATTTTAGTATGCAAATAAACTGACCTTAAAAATATAAAAAAATTGAGAATTAGGTACTGTATGGAGTTGCTTTGTTCAATTCTAAATTCAATAAAAAAGTAAGAAAAATTTATTTGGTTCTCGAGATATCATTGTATGAATAAACCTCTGTTAGCAAAAATTCTTAACATTGAGTATCTACTTAATAAAAACACCATCTGGTGCTATTTTCTGGAACTAGACCCACCCTCTACCCCCTACCCAGTGCTCTTAAGGCCTAATTCTTCTTCCGTTTTATGTAGGCCGAAGTGTTAACCCTGTGTCTTTTGCACAGTTAATTGTAATTTCATCTAGTAAACTCTCCTCTCCTAATCTACAGTCAGTTTGTGTCTTTATGCTGGAGCGCCAAGTTAGTCTTAGTTAGACCTATAGAAGGACTTGTAGAATATTGCAATGGACGACTTTGTGGAACAAACATACTTCATTTAATTGATGATAGTTGCACGCATACGATACAAAAGTTGAATTCAGCCGATCGCGTATATTTTAGCGTGATTGCATTGGATTACGACAGTGTTAGAACGTGGAAGGCAAAGTTCATAAGAGGACTCTTAAGCTCTAACGTTCGGGATGGAAGAACGACCACAGGAAGGAAGTTCCACCGCACAGCACTTGCACGAGTGTTCAGTTCAGGTGTATCACGTCGCAACCGGAGGTGGTGATTCGGTCGATGCCTTCTACGCGATGTATCGGCGTAGCTGCTTGATCCTCCAACAGGACTAAGTTCCCCTTTTACCACTAGTAGACCAGTTGCAGCTCGTCATAGAAGGCAGGGTAGGCAGTGCCTACCCTGAAGAAATAAATCGTGCCTGATTCTATTTTTAAAATATTTTTAGAATTTATTTATTTATTTTTTTATTTTTCTCCTTATTTTTAGGTAGCCTGTAAATTTTATTGTAGCCCTATGCTGCGCCTATGACTTTTTCCTATTTAATCTTTGAAGAGAGTACAAGAGACACTTCTTTCGCAGACTTATTGATTCATTCAATGTACGCAGCCTTTCAAAAATAAGCTAGAGCTAAAGGCAGCTAGAATCGTGCCTCAACAAGCGTGTTTTGCAACAAACAATCTCCTTCTGCGAGCACTCGTAGCCTCTTTTTCAATGCGCCAATATAACTAAGTAAAGGCAGTTCGCCTAGTGCCTCTGAATAAGTCTCCTAAGAAACAACCTCGCAGTACAAGGCATAAATGCCTATTGATTGAGGAAAGCAAGCAGGATTAGCCTCAAACTCTCGTAGGCATATTTGAGGGGAGTACAGGCAGTCTTGACCATGCTTCATGTCTTGCCGACAACTCGACAACGGAAAAAATAACAGCTTGGCACGTTTAAATCTTTAAACTCGTCACTCCTACATGTAGGCTGAGAATTTTGCACTGTTTTTTTCTCATTTTCTAATTAACTAGTTTTGACGTTTTTGAGTCATAAATCCTGCAATGAACTTACAATTTTAAAAATAGACCCCCCTATTGCTATGAAATACCCCCCCCCCCCATCAAATGTGCCCATTGCCAAACCGACTTCGTAAGTCACGAGCCACCACTGTAGTAGACCATCGCACAGTCCTTCAGGTTAGAAGTGGGCCGCGCTCCAACACAAGGCCACGCCCACAAGAATTTGTTAAACGACAAGGTGGCGGAGATTATGGGAGATAATTTGGTGAAACCTGCTTTTTTTTTCTTTTTTCTTTTAGCAACAAGGAAGCTGTAGATGCCATTTTGAAACCAAACCTTTGTATACCCGTATCTTGTCATTACCAACTTAACAATTATTTCTTTAAATGGTTAAGCTAAGTTTGATCCATACGGTACATGTGGACCTAGGCTGCGGCCTACACGGCGTTTGATCTAAATCCCATTCTGCAAGCTGAGAACAGTTAGCCAGCCTCAACTTCAGCTTTTGTTCGTTACGATTTTCCTAAGGGCATGGTTTAAGTTAAACCGCCATTTATATGTTGTCCACTTAGCATTATGTCTACGTGCTACGTCTATTATGATCTATACTACGTCTATTATGATCTATACTACGTCACGCAGTAAGGGTACTTAAGGCTAGCACAGCAGCGAACGATTTCTTAAAATTCTCTCTGTGCGGTGATTTTGATAATCGCTTGCTCATCGGCCGCTTTATCGCTAAATACATCGCGCGGAGAGGCATTTAGTGACTCTCGTGCGAGACTTTTTGACTGCGCGAAAATTTCACAAAAATGATGACTTGTCGCTCCTCTTCTCGTTTTCGGTTTGAAAAAATGATCTCGTGATATATTTCAGCGAATCAGAACATTTCCCGCCATTTGGCGCAATTTCGTCTGCTATAGACTAAAAATCTCTTTCTTCACCCATTTTATTCCTAACGAGCGCTTTCATGCTTTCAGCACCGGAGGCGGACTATCCGCAGACTTCAGGTTGCCGAAGCGCATAGCCATATGTGTTCACTAAAGTAGCTATAACTAAGGGATGCGTCGGCCGAATTCATTGATCTAAAATGTTTTGGGCAGTTAATATGGTCGGGTAAAAGATAGTGTCATGGGCAAATGGATCCACTCGACCAGCGTTTTATTAAAAGTCGCGGAATGGCGCAAACGCAAGTTTATGAGTTATTAAACTACCAAAGACATATTTTCGGAGCATACAGATCGTGTTCACCGGCTAGATCGTTGATTCTGACATTTTATTTTGGCGAATGTGTACCGAGAGGTCTGTCTGTCTGTTCTGGGCGTACTGTCGCCGTCTGTACTAGGCGTACTGTCGCAGTCTGTTTTTGTATCGTCTTGCGAAAATCGTCGAATAAATTGTTGAAATCTGCGAATAACTCAATTGGTGTTTAATCGGCCTCACAAAACCAGTGATCGCGGTGTCATAAAAACCAAGGGACAAGTCAAACACCCAAGGGATAGAGGTAGGAATCGAACCTATAACCTCCTGTGGTCTGGAGTAAAGCGAGCTTTAAGCCACTGAGTCACGAAAGCCGTTGGGTGGCGCACTAGCGATATCGCCAAGCCGTTCATGAGCACGATTAGCTCCACATTCCGCGCGGATAGAGAATTTTAAGTAATCGTTCGCCGCTGTGGTAGCCTTTATGCCTACTCTGTGGTCTACACCAATCGCTATGCGACATCAAAATAATGGCGGCCCACAAGCCACTCCCAGGAAAAAGGTCAATAGGCCTACCAACCTTTTCGACTTTTATAGGAGCTGTTTCTACTTTCATCTGAAGTTATACCTAAAATAGGGGAATTGGCAGTAATTCTACTGTTGCCAATAGGAAACCAGTAGGCCTATTTGAGATTGAGGGAAATAATAAAAAATAACATTTAGGTTCAACCAGTTTTCCTACTGAACAATTTCTTTCTCTAACTTTTCAATTACGAAAGAAACCGTAAGGGTTCTAATATGGAGCTTTCCCTCATGCCCTCCCAGCCTTCTAAACTCCCAACAACCCCTATTCTTCCAACCGATAAAAACAAGACTGGAAAATAAGTAAATAACATGCTGGAGTGACGTAGGTGAGATTATGGTTGCAATATGTAATAAAATTTAGCGAGAACACAAATACTGCAAATACTTGCCGAAAATACCGAATATCAATTTTTCCTTTCAATATGGCTATGCCCGTACACCAAGAAAACAAATGATTGCATGCAGCGCTGATCCAACACATTCCTGCGATTCCTTCACTGACGCTAGCTCGAAATGCATGGAGTAAGTAAGTGTATTAAGATAATTGCACATGGTAACTTGTTCTTTGAAATTACGATTCGTATAAAATCAATATAAACGGTTATTTTGGGGGCCACCGCAAATAAACAAAAAACCATAGAACCTGCGAGAAAAGAGAAAAACATGCAAAATTAATAAGATTTCAATGTTCGTGCAAACAGCAGTCACAAAAGCACATAAGGGGAGCTAGACAGCCCGTCTGTTTTTTTTCTTGCCATTTGAACGTGAAGTAGGCTTGATTGAAAAGTACACTGTACAGTATCATGAGGATGTGCTTGCAAGTTGTGTGAAGCCTTCTGCTCAGCACTGCAGAAGTCGTGCTACTAGGCTAACATCCATATGTCAAGGAGTGCAGAGAATAGCTCAGAATAGAAACGTTGAACTTAAGAAGTTAAATAAAATAAAAAATACAGTTAAATTTGTGATAAGTTTTATTGTAAAGTTTAGTATTGAATGGACCACATACAAATATTATTTATGGGTGAA
>JAQIYI010002065.1:0-10165 GCA_034700265.1 Polyzonium germanicum
AATCAGGTCCTGTTGTACGAGTGTGCCAGTACCTCAATAACTTTTAATTATGATATTCTTCATGCATATAAAAGTTACATAACCGGAATTCTAATGTATATCATGATAACCGCGGTTGTTTGCTGAATGACCCATTTCCGGTTTCAATCCCATCTCGGCTCACTCGTGTTGTCCACAATTAGTGTGCACGAAACCCACCCTAGGCGACGCTTTTAATTTTACTCTAAAATGCACACGAAGAACCTGTTTATAACTCTATCAGAAAAGGTTTTCCGCTCTTATCATCCTCATACATGGTAAAGATGAAAAATCTTACCGGAAATGTAAAATGAGGAACCGAGTTAAAGATGAGCGAAACTTCGATTTTATATGCCCTAATACTAGGAGGAGTAGGCGCGATTCTAGTCTTGATGCCGATCAGTCTTAATTTGGTGTAACTTAAGCGATAAGGTTTTACTTCAATCTGACTCGAGCGTACTCACAGTCTATACATGCAAGCACTCAAAACCACACTCAAATTCACACTTATATATTCCGACTAGAACAGTTAACTGCAGTGAAATATTTAACTGCTCCATTATGGTGGTTCAGTTTGGAAAAATTATAAAGGTAGCGGAATCTACGTCCTTCTTATGGTGACTTTACGGACAAAATCATTTTAAATTATCCATCTGAGCCACCTTACTAGAATATTTAACCTCTGCAAACATTTCTAGGCCTATGAATGTGTGTATTTGAGTGTGGCTAAGTACAATTGGAGGTTTAGCAACATTTACTTTCAAAGTTAACCCAGATATTGGTCACATGTACCCACTTGATCCCTTTCAGTTTAACTTTGAGTGAAGACAGCCTAATAAGCAGTGCCGGTAGTTAATATATTCCTTTTTTTCTAACACTCCTTTTGTTGTGTATAAAAATGTAATAATTGCAAATATTTATAACAAATAATTACCACGATATTTTCTGCTTGGATTGTTGCACGACTTAGCTTATTTAATTGACAAGCAAAATGCATACAACTTACCAGTTTCATCGTGTCGGTTAATTCGAAACTATAAATAAAATAAAATTTCAGGAAGAAAAAAAAACACAAACTTTCACGTAAGATTATGGAATCGTCGAATCGATTTGAACAGATAACTGATTTTATTTTTTTTTTTAGTATTTTTCCTCCGATCGATTCCCACCTTTAAATGCTGCCGAAGAAATATTCCAAAATAATGGCGTTACGCCGAGCCGACTACCTTTATTTATATACACTAGTGCCAGTAGGTAGGAATCGAGAGCGAAAATGGCGACCTACATACGGGGCGAGAAGACCCGAAAAGAAAGCAACAACGTGAAAAAAAGTATAGAAAAAAAAAATAAAAATTAAAGAAAAGAAAAGCCGTTTTAAAAACCTGACTAAAAATAATTTAAAAAGCGTTCATACGGCTTTTGAAACCTTGAGAGAGGAGGCGACAAACCATATGGTAAGATTTTTTTGGTCGTAGACGCCGCACGTTATATTAAGCAGAGTCTCGCAGGGTTCGCAGCAGACGCGCAGAACTCAAAACACACCATACATGGAAGGTTTCAAACATACGTCGTCGCAGTCTAACATGTTATCAGCACTAATCCTTAGTAGAGAGAGAGGAAAGCTACTTAAAAAGAATATTTTTCTCTCCAAATTTAGAAAAATAATAAAACAAAATGAATACATAGATATTTACCTTACGACAAACACCTCAATTTTCAAGGAACTCGATCGCTAGACCGGCGAAGTCCAAGTGCGACGCAGATATGGAAAAACGAACTTCTCCCCGGCACCCCCACGTGACATATAACATTGCACTACGTGTCGCACCATAAACTTGCCCTTGCTCTAGTAATAATGGCCCAATATTTGAGGTGTATGCACAGGTGTTTCAGGACCGAGAGGCACTCATTCAAAAAACACGTTGATTCAACTCAATCAATAGTAATATGGATCATACATCCAGGTGTTTCAGGAAAAAAAAATTGAGACAAGGTTATATCGCATTGTGGACAATGCGTAACGGTGACTGTGGGCTGTCACAGGCGCGAATGGTGGCGGCATTAAGGCTGGAATCACTAATAACTTTCAGAGATGTCTCGACTTGAAAATATCCAAAGATCGACGGGTTCAGAATGTCATTTTTTCCATTCACAGAGAATGGGAAAAATGACGTCATCATGGCCTGCCTTGGGATTTTTTTCAAGTCGAGACTGCTCTAAAAGTCTTTAGTGGTTCTATACAATGTACCCTCGTTACTGGATAAGAAAGTTGAAAGAGAGAGGAGAATGGGTTTTTCCACTGCCGCCTTACATTGACCCCTACTTAATATAGTCTGGTATCAACATTTACCAAAAAAGAAGGAAAATTTCACTAAAATGATAAGAGATGTTTACCAAAGTGACGGAAATTTCTTAATTAGGCAAATAGTTGTATTTAGGAGTGTAGACATTACAAATAATTGTTTGAGCGAACGAAAGACTAGCACGACACAAAAAATCTGGAATTCTTGACAAAAATTCAGGAATACTTGATAAAATAAAGAAATTTTTGACAAATTAAAGAAATTTGACAAAATAAAGGAATTCTCGATAAAAAAAATTAGTTTTTGACAAAAATGAAGCATTTTTTGACAAATATAAAGGATTTTTATTTGACAAAAATGAAGGAACTCTGTAGCCAAATATGCTAGAAATGTTTTGTCTAAATGCTGAAAATGTTTTACCAAAAATACTGGAAATGTTTTACCAAGATGGCTGCAGAATTAACGTGCTATGCCATTCCACCAGATTTCGATAAGGCAAGGTCCCGACACAGACCGTCACTGAGCTTCACTAAACCAATTCAAACCAATCACGTGACAAAGACCAACTATAAATAACGGAAGTTAATTTCCTGAACGTGATAATGAGTAGAGAATCAAGGATAAATACTTTAGTTGTGAACAACGCGTTCCGCTCCCCTCCAATCCTATGCTAGGCTATCTTAGAAAATAATCAATTTTACTTTTTCGCGTTTCAATATGGCTGTAGGATCCGTAATTAAGCAGCTTTTCTACAAAAGCAATTTGCTAAACTCTTACAATTAGGTGCGCGCGCTTCCAATTACAGAATGGCTGCAAAGGATCAGCACGCTTTAATTACAAGCTTAATGGCGCGTTCACAATTGCGCCAAAAGTTATCGTTGGCCAGTTTTATTTCACGCGTTCACAATAAAAGCTAAGCTATATTAGAATGTAATTGCAAAGACAAAGAAAAATAAAAGGTGGTTATTTGACGGCACATGTTTTTTGCTCCAGGTTCTAGTTTTAGCTTTTACCGTGAGCGCGCAAAAGATTAATTGTTATTGGATGACGTGTTGTTGTCTTACCTTGCTCAGATCCAATTTGTCCGGCATTTTGCTGAGGTGATGACGAGTTTAGCGAAGATGGCGTCGGCTGCTGCTGCTCAGCCGGTTGAGATTCTGCCGTAGAGTCCGCGCCATCTTTGTCGACTAAAACAAGATAAACAAAGGCATAATTCGTTATTCGGATCAAACCAATCTATGAACTTTAATAACATAATGATAAATCGAAAGTTGTCAAGCTGACTTTGGAATTCAGCAATTTCTAATAAAGAAAACTATGACAATAATTGAAATAGAAGAAGCTAGTAATATAAAATAACAAAATTGTGCATTCCCAAAAAAATAAAAAATAAAAGTGCATTCTTCATCCTTCCAAAAAAAAAAAAACATTTAAAATGAAAACGGTACACAAAAAAGCATCCCAACGAATAGCGATAAAGAAAATACCGTTCAAAACATAAAACTTCCTTTAGAAAAATTGTAAAAAAAATTACCTTTATAAAAAAGCTTGGCAAAGACAAATGTTTACGAACAAGGCCTAGTCATAATAAAATATTTTACCGCTATACGACTGTCAGCATCAAGTTAGCCATAAAATAAAAATGATTTGTCAACAAGGACACACTCGCATGAGGTGGCCCAACGAATATATATTCTCTGAAATCTGATGTCAAAATAGGCATAAATGGTGTGCGCGAAAAACACTAGGCCCTATTTGGTAAGTACAAAAAATTTGGTTGCCTCGACAACTTTCTGCAAATAGCTCGCAAAGGTTTCTCTAGGGATAAAGCAGGATCGAAATAAGGACACCTAAAACACGTTTGACACAAATGTTTGTCAATATTTAAGCACGTGACACAAAATATTGGAGGTTAATGGGCTTCCATAAGTATGTTATGCACACATATGTACATCATAGAGGCATAGATGTCACCAGGTTTGTGGGTACCATAAGTGTTATAGACGATTTCTCGACGACAGCCGCCATTACATGTTAGAAGAGTAGATTTTTGCTCATTTTTAAATCAAATTTATTGACGAAAAAGGGTTGGCGGTCTATGAAACCGCAAATTATATATAAGCATTGAATTAATCCATCGGCTGCTTTTTGCAACCATTTTGTCAGGGCAAAACAGACCACTGGTTTATATAAGAGGACAACTGGACAATCAAGACGGGACAACGAGCACATTCAAGAACAATCATGCTTTGATTATGGCGTGCAGGTGTGCACCAATCAGCGATATTGCAGATGCAAACAATAAAAAATAAGTGCAAATGCAGCCATCTTGAAATACGATGAAAATGTAAATGCCTAAAATAAAACAACCAATATGAAGAGCCAAAAAAAAGCAAAAATAAACCAATAAAATGCGATAAGAACAATAAAAAAGCCTGTTGATTGTGCTGAGGCCAAGAATGAGGAATGACCAGGATCGAGGTTGGCAGTGGTGATGATCATCATGGACAACACTCACCATCAATGTACAAAAGGTCTTCCAAGGTCTGTTGGCGATGACGACGACGATGTAACTCCTCGTCCCAATCGACCACGGCTCGAGTTCTGCGAGACCTGCGGACCACTTGGTCCATCAGCTCGTCCATAATGACGTCGTCGATGAGCGTTCGCTGGTAGATGGACGCCGGCTGTTGGTGATGGCCGCCGCCAACGTGTTCCGTCTGACGTTCGACGGCCGCGCGTTTTCTCGGCGTCTTTTTGACCAGTTGTTTCTTGAGCATTGTTGTTGCGGCAGATTCGATTACGGCGGGATCAGGACTACAAATGATCGAAACAGGAGGAGGAGGAGGAGGAGGAGGAGGAGGAAGCGGAGGATCAGCGACGATGTCCAAAGAGTGGTGCTTCTTGGAGGGGGACATCGTCGAAGGACATTGAGCGAGATCCAAAGATCGATGAGCATGAGCTTGAGTTTGAGCTTGAGCTTGAAACGTGAACGGACCCTGGCGAATCGAAGTGGGTGAGTTGGAAGGCGTGGCCGTCAGCATCACCTGACCGTCGCCACCTATGCTGAGCGTCGGACACAACAGTCCTTCCGCTCCGCCGTGAGCGTGTCGTTGAGTCATCGAAATGCTGAATTTGGTCGTCCTGCTCGAAGTCGTCGTCGCCACGTGAGGAACGGGTCTCTCTCTAACTTTGACGTCCGACGGTTCGTACAAGCGGAGGCCATCGACGCTCCCGGCCAATTCGCTCGAAGCGCCGGCATCCACGACGTCCGACGGCGTCAACAACGGCGAAGGGGCAAACTCTCTGAACGTTCCCTCTTCGACGAGCAGTTCCACTTCGAACTCGAGCATCGGAGCTGATGGTCCTGTGTCGTCCGCATTATTGAGGTCACTAGCTGTTGATGGTGCGTCAAGTTGAGCGACGCAGGAAGCGGCGCACGTTGGAGCAATCGCCACTTCCTTGCCGAGGGTTTCGGTAGAGTCGGTGTCGTCGCTCAATCCTGCCTTGGCTTTGATCGCGACCGGGCACGGCGCGCACAGAGTGTGGCTCTGAGTCTCGTCCGAGTCCTGAGACGAAAGCTCGACGCGATTCACATGGTCGTCCACCAGAGTGATCTGGATCAGTTGATCCGGATCCGGAACGACATCAGGATCAGGAAAAGCAGGAATGTGCTCGTTGTTGGTGTAATGCGACGGAATGTCGCTGATGTCCGTCAAGGTGTGCTCGGGTGTGTGAACGTTGCCGCCGTAATCGCTCGAACTCCCACCCAGCGCCGAACTCGACGCGGTCGACGACGAACGCGAGCGGCAGAGCCGAGGCGAAATCGCTTCGGTCGTGCTGCGCGATTCGCTTTCCACCGGGTCAACCGACTCGCCGGTCGGCAGACTTTTCACTTCATCGGAAGCCAGAGAGGGAAAATCGTCCAGAGTTCCGGCCGACGTCTCCACGTCCGTCTGCAGCGACTTAGAGCAAGTGTTCGTCGTGGTCGTCGTCGTTGGCGTAGTGGTCGGTTTATGATAGGGCTGTGCGAAAATCGGTTGGTTTTGTTTTGAAAAACGAAATCATTTTGGTTTTTTTTTCTTCTAAATAGGCCTTAAAGCTTTTGAAAATCTAAATTATCGAAATAAAAATTTGAAAAAACTATCTTTAAATTTTTAAATTACACTGTACATGTAACAATGAAGGTTGGTTATTTAAAGATTTGTTTACGCGTTTGGTTGCTATTTAAGTTGCAGCAAGTTGCCTAATTAAGTTTTATGATTTAGAAAAATAAAAATTAGAAAGAAATGGAAGACTAATTTTTAATATTTAACGCTCATTTATTATTTTCCAAACTTTCAGTTTTCAATATTCTTATTTTCTTATTAGGCCTAATTTCTAGTTTCTAGTTTAGGAGTAAAAGCCAATTGAACTAGAAATTCAGGTAATAATGTCCAAAAAAAATCGAAATTTTTACCAAAATTGGGCAAAATCGAAATGAAGAAAAAATAAACTGATTTCGCACAGCTCTAAAGGTAGTTTTTTGATTGATCACCTCGGACGATGCAGGATCTCCAGCTTGCTGACATTCCTCGATGCCCATCATTTCCTGTCCCTGCCGATTGTCGTCGTTATTAGTTGTGCCGGAAGATGGTCCTTGTTTTTGGTCGGCATTCTCGTCAGTCGGCCGATTGCCAGCGGCGCCATCGGACGATGTACGAGGCGGTGGCCTCGGAGGTGGAGGCGGCAGATGGAAACTGAGTCCACTCGTCGACGACGAAGAAGCAGAAGCAGGAGAAGACGAAGACGAAGACATGCTTTGAGCTAAAAGAACGTCATGGCCACGTGGTCCGCTGCTCTGGCTGCTATCGTCGCTCGTACCACTGCTGCAACTGTGGCAATGAGTCGTCGTCGTCGTCGTCTTCGTTGATGAAGATAACTCCGTTTCCGTCGGACCAACGATGGCAGTTTCAGTCGAACCAGACTGCAGAACGACCAAGACTGCACCGCCACTCAATCGTATGGTACTGTCCGGAAGCCGCCTGCTCGAAGACGATGTCTGATGATGACCACCACCACCGGGTTCTGGAGTAAGAGCCTCCACCTTTCTTCTGAGCACGGTCATCACGGTGTCCATGGAAGACTGAGACGTCGTGTCTCCGTTCTCCGCAACCGATGAAGATGATAAATTAGACAAGGTTCCCGAGGTCGACGAACCTTGAGGCGGACTTGAGGTCGAGGAAGCTTCCAGGTCGGAATTCTCCTCAAAGTCGGCGGAATCTCCGAAGTTGCCGTCTGGGTTGGCAAGGCATATTACCTTGGCGTAAAAAATAACGTTTTACGGTAAACTACGTCACGTAAAAACTCCTTTTTTATGTTGGTTTTTCAGATAACGTAATAAACTCATTTAGTCTGGATTTTATCGCAGACTTAAAAATGTTCACATCCAAAAAACACGAGATAAAAATTTAAAATTTTGTTTATTTTTAGATTATTTTACTAGTATAGTATTTTTTTCCTTTTTTAGGGCATTAACAGCCAAGCGTTAATATTTAGAATATTTTAAAATTGTTAATGTTTTAATAGTTTTTACTTACAATTTTGTACGTTATCAATGTTATTTTTCTACGTTAATTTACCATTTTTACTTGGAGTAGCGTAAGTTATTTTCCCGTTTTTTCTTCAGCTTTTTACGTTACTTGCGTTTTTTTACCGTAATTTATCGATTTTTTTTACCGTCACGTACAATTCCCCAATTGTTTTGACATTTACCCTTCCCTGGACGCCGTCCTTTTTGGAATTCTCAACGTCGACCTCAAGATGGTCGAGCACCCGTCTGATGCCATCTTCGTCCACTTCCACAACAATGATCGATTCGGACGACTCCTGATCCACGTCCTTAGTTGTTCCTCTGCCGGGCTCCGTCGCGTCCACGGCGCTTAATCCTTCGCCGGCACTGCCGTGCGGCAAGTAGAAGCAACCTTCCTCCGTCACTTGCCATTTGCCAGCCGACAAGGGCGGGTCTTCCGAGGAGTATCTTGGAGACAAAGAAGCTTCGGGCAGTGTGGCACTGCCAATGCCAGGCGACGAAGCTTCTGAAGTCGTCGTCGTCATCTCCTTGGTGCCATTGTCGACGGCGGCGCCATCACCGTCGTCCAGACTTCCAGGGGCGCTCGCGCCTCCGCTGATGTCCGAAGAGTCCATCGAGGACAAGGTGGACGCCGAAGATCGGATGGTCAGTCTGACTGCGGACATGGGTTGCTGAAGATGGTCCGATTTTTTGGCCAGATGAGGACGCTCGATGACCGTGATGGCGCTGTCAGAGTAGGAACCCATGGACTCCCTAGGGCTGACCTGGCCGCCAACGGCACTTCCTATGGCGAGCAGCGAAGACGCTCGGTCTTTTCCTTCGTCAACTTCATCCTCATCTTCAAACACGTTGTCATTGTCATGCATCGACATGCTTTCGTCGACGGCCTCCTGCGACGTGGACTTGACCACGATGACCGCGCCCTTCTCGCCGCGATAACTTCTGTCCAGCAAACTCTTGGACGTGTCGCTCAACGACTGAGCGGCTTTTATCAACTCCTGAACTCGAGACAATTGTTTGAAACCTACTTCCGGTGCACTTCCGGTTGCGGCCATCATTTCTCTCGATTTTTTCGCGGCTTTCTCTTCGAGTTCTGCTTTGACGAGCCCGGACACGGGCAAGACGCCGCCGGCCATCTTTCCGGAAGTTCTTGCCGCGGCAGCTTCGTTCTCCATTTCTTCGACGCTCAAACATGGCGACCCGCCGGGAGTGGAGGTCGAATTGACGGACAGTTGGACGGTGTTGGCGAACCGTCTGATTCTTAGCTTCCAAGCGGCGTTAGCCGCCATCTTATTTGAGCTCAGAACATCCATTGGTGGTCTCGCTGAGGGGACGACGGCGACAGGCGCAGTGTTCGAATTCGAAATCAAACTCGATTCGACTTCCGGTATGATGACGTCCCAGTCGTCGTTGTAATTTTCCTCGTCATCTTCTTCTTCGGATTGAGCAAAGATCGGCCAGGAGCCTTCGGACAAAGCCTTCCTGGGCCTCGAAATGGGCGTCGCCCATCGGCCGCCCGCAACGGCCAGGTCTGGGCTTGCGCCAGGATCGAGCTCGTAAATCAGCTCGGCGTTGTCGGAACTCTCCCACTTCATTGGACAGGCTACCAGTTCCGGTTTGGGGCGGTATTCCTGCTGCTGTTCCTTGTTAGACGTCGACGCCGCTGATCTGCGCCCGACGTCTCTAAACTCTTCGGCCGGCGAGATGACGTCGCCGACGGTCACGCTGGATCCTTCTCGCGTCGAATAAAAATGTCCACCAAATGACACTCAAATTTGCTCTAAACAAACACACGAAAAATTGGTCGTGGGTGTTACCGTTGCCACTGGACGGTGGCGAATCTCCGAATCCCGGAGGCGGAGCGAGGAGCGGAACCGAAGAAGAAAGCTGGGAACTGAACGCTAAAGGTAACTGAGTGGGACTGGACGAAAATCGTCGTCCGACTTCGGATGGTTCTTGAGGCATGAGATTCCATGTAAAAGCGTGCGGATTAGTAACGGTAAAAGTAGTCAATTTTTTAAACAGTGCTTAACTATGAATGAACACGAGCAACAAAGTGATTCTCTTCTGTGACTCTAATTAGGTGAAGACACCACGAGGGGACTTGCGTGAACCAATGTTTGATCCAGATCAACTGATTGGTATCAAATTGTACCACGATTACAGGACAATACAAAATGAGAAAGTATATTAAATAAATTGCATTAATTTTTATTCATTTATTTATTGTCCACAGAGATTAATTCGGCTAGTTATTTATTTATGAATTTGA
>JAQIYI010002066.1:0-10161 GCA_034700265.1 Polyzonium germanicum
CATAGGTTAACACGAGTGAGCAAGGCTCGAGTCACTCTGGAGAATCGCCTTATACCCGCTAGTGATACCAGCCTTGATCGTTTCAGCGTTGTTGCTGACAATTTTGCTGACGATTTTGATTAGTTATTTTATCTGATCTACGCCCGTGTTGCATACCACGGTCTATCACCACAGTATAAAGATATACAGTACATGGACACTTGGACAGGGTATATGTTGAATATACTTCGTAGAGTCACTCTTGAAAATTTCTTTGATCTTTTTGATCAAATTTCTACGTCACAGCTCCCCCTCAAGAGCATGGCGGCCATTTTGAGAGCGTGCGGTTCTCTGTCCCGTGCTTTGATTTGATTCGTTGGAAGAAATTCAGAGGGCAATCCCCTCTAGACCATTGGTTGGAAGTTTTGAGACCTTGGCTAATTACGGCGGCTTGACGACGGATTTTTGACGAGTGCGATACCCCTGCCACCACTTGGATACTGTTCTTACGACAATAGGCATTCATGACAATTATTCAATTAGCTCAAGCCTTGGCACAATAATTTAATTTAATTTTAAGAGTCTGGGGCCCAAAGCCCCGAACAAACCAAAGGCCCAATTACATCCTTTCACCCCAAGTAATACTTGGACTAAACTAGATTTTTGAGCTGACCAACTGATGAGTTCATGCGTACTTGACGGAAATTCGTACATTGGAACCCATCTTACGGCAGAGAATTAATGTCCTTACCATTCAATTATGAGCAGGTATCGCCGGCCACGGCGATCAAAGACTACAGACAGTTTGTGGAGAAAGAAAGGCGTTCGCCGAGCAATCGTCACGCGCGTCGTGAAAAGAAATCGTCGTCACGACGGTCCGGACGTCACACGTCCAGCGAAAGCAGCTGCACGTCGAGCGGCATCGTCAAAACCCGAAGTAAAACGGACAGCGCGGGGTTGCTGCAGCACCATCCGCAACAACCACCGGTCAACGCCAACAACTACAACGATCATAAATCGATCGGTCCTCGCGAGGATCATCGCGAAGTGGTCGCTCCGTCAACGCCACCGCCTGCGCACAGGAAGAGGTCACCGGATCCTCGTGCAGTTCCACGTGCGTACAGACACGAACGAGCCACAACGCCGGCGTCGCTGGCTCCCGTCTCACCGCCGTCGAGTTCTCCGCCAGCCAGAGTGTCCTCGTCGGCGATGGCAGCCACTACAGCCGCCACCTCCATGTCCAGTGCCAGCGGCAAGCGGAAACGGTCGACCAGCCCCAGGGATTCGCGACGCGCGACGGCTCCGTCTTCTTCGTCGTCGTCGATGGTGATGATGACGTCATCAGTGCAGCCTTCGACGCCCGATCGACGGTATATTAGATCTCCTAGCCCTTTACTTCCTTATTCGCGTGTTAAACCAACGCAGTCCGTGTCCAGAAGTCGAAGCCGAAGTCCTGCATCGCAACCGCGAAAAAGGTATAGTTTGAACCGCTGATGCAAAACTTCTATTAACGGTGGCGGATATTCAATATTGCGAACGTACAGTATGTCCCTGCTGCCTTTAACCATTTCAAAATGTTCGATTAGGTTTCCTATTTTCTCTCACTAAAGACTAAATGGTACGTTTGCAAATTTATGAGTTGTGTTTTAAATCCACCAACTCAACTCTCCGGTTGGACTTAAGTCTGAATCAACTTAATCAAGTGAAGCGAATGGAAATTCTCATTGGTTTTCATCATTACATGTACATTATCAAACACCTGTCTTTTTTTCGAATTCTCACGTGCTTACCTTGAGTTAACTTAAATCATTTTGGAGTTAGCATAAAAGTGTAGAGTTTCTAGGCCCATACACTCGTATTGCATGAGTTATATTTCTGCAAGACATTTAAGATTCAAATAATCCTACTTGACTACTTGTATAAATAGAACAAAATATAAATTTATATAAATATTCCAAATTGCACTTATTTTATCCAGATCCAAGAAAAGAAGGAAGCACTCGAGAAGTCGCAGTCCAACGCGGTATTCTCGTGTCAAGAGTCGCAATAAGTCGAAGACGAAATCGAGGTCTCCTTCCTACACGCAACGACGACGGCGTTCTCCTAGTCTTTCGGACGCTCGCTTTGTGGGGACCATCCAAGCCGAACTGAGGAAACACCGTCTAGAGCGAGAGTTGGCCAAGAAGAACATGCTGAGGGAGAATATTGTGGCCGCCTCAAACTCCAACGAGGTGAACATTGTCGGCACTGTCATCCGCACCGCCACTCCCACCTTTGCCCAAGCAACCCCTTTCCTACCGCCGGTGCTGGAAGACCGCAGCTTGAGATTCTCCAATGGCGAGAGTGCCATGGATCTCGAGACGTCCGTGTCGCCGCCAACTTATACAGTAGCGGAATCTCCGCCTACAGAAGCTGTAGTCGAAGTAAAAAATAAAGAAGAAGAAGAAGAAGAAGAACAACAGCAGCTCTCTGTGCATAATCAACTGGAGGAAGTTCAAGAGGACCAAACGGTTGAGCCAGAGGAGCCGGAAGTGCCAGTGGTTGTGAGTGCTGTGACTGCGGATGAACGTGATCCTTCACAGGTTCCCGATGATGGTCCAGAGGCAGTGTCGCAACCCATCGAGGACGAAGCTGCTACTGTGGACGAATTATTGGAGCACGCCATCGCATCTCCTTCGCCTCCGCCACTGGAAGAACAGAACAAACCTGAAGGGCATCGGGACGAATTTGACACGAAGGAGGACAGGGAGGATGAGGATGACACGGCTATGTTGATTTCGCCGTCCGCCATAACGTCGCCACCTGGACTCGACTTGAAACTGGGTATCAAATCAGAAGCCAAGTCTGAAGCTTCATCGCTTCCATCGACGACGACGGCGGCAACGACGACGACGTTGCCTGTTTCCGATCATGCGAATGACACTTTCAGCGCTACCAACACCACCACCCATGTGCGTCATTTGGTCGAGAATGTGAAAAACACTATTCCCACTCGCGCACAAATTCTACCTCCAGCTCCGAGTACTTCACATAAGTCGTCGTCGTCGAAAAAGAAGACGAGCAGCAACAAAAAAACGTCATCTGCATCTAGAAAGAGCATCATCAAAGGTTTGCCTATGCCTCCCGGCATAGTTGCCGAAGACATCGCTTCGCCAGAGTCGGAGAGAGGCGACATCACGCCAATTCCACCCGTGCTTCAGCTGAAAAAGAGGCCCAGGATTCTTCATCGGCAGCCGATGATTGATCGCAAAGGACCGGATTGGGGCGAAAGGTGCGTCGACGTCTTCAACATCGTCTCACAGATCGGCGAGGGAACTTACGGCCAGGTCTACAAGGCGAAAGACAAACAGACCAGTAAGCAACCGTTTTAAAATATTCAACTAGTATTTCCAGTTTGAAGTTTCTTTGTGTTCTTATAAAGTCTATTTGTTCGTTGTCTTGACCTAGGTGAGCTAGTCGCATTGAAGAAGGTTCGTCTTGAGAACGAGAAGGAAGGGTTTCCTATCACGGCGGTGCGAGAAATCAAGATCCTCCGACAACTGGATCACAAGAACATCGTCAATCTCAAGGAAATCGTGACTGATAAACAGCACGCTCTTGAGTTTCGAAAGGATAAGGGTAGGAACTATTCTACTTTAGTTTTATCAGAGAAATTTCATGTGTCTGCAGTGCGGTTACTTGACTACAGTATGTTGGAAATAATTTGAAAAGAATATATTCCGTTAAGGATAAAAACTTTTATAGTAGGCCTACTAGACAACATGAAAACATTTTCTGTGATTCAAACAAATGTTTATGCTGATTGAAAAGTCTTTGTGGTGACCTCGAAAATGTTTTCTACCAACTTTGAAAATATATCTCAATTAAAGTTTATTGATATCCTCCTGGGCCACCATACATTTTTCATAAAGCTTTTTAAACTTATGGTGGTAACGTGGTTTTGCGTAGCCTTCAGTTTTCCATCTGCCTAAATTTCATATGAATTTTCTTTTTTCCGTTTTAGGAGCATTTTATCTCGTATTTGAGTACATGGACCATGATCTAATGGGACTTCTCGAGTCAGGAATGGTGAACTTCAACGAACGTCACAATGCTTCCATTATGAGACAACTTTTGGATGGGTTGAACTATTGCCACAAGAAGAACTTTCTGCATCGCGACATCAAATGCTCGAATATCCTGATGAACAATCGGTCAGTAATTGTCATTTGTTTCTTCAACTTTTTTATTTCTTGAAAGTATGCCAACTGTTTTCATTAAAATTCATCTTTTTGTTTAAAACACTCTGTAAATAGGGGTCAGGTCAAGTTGGCCGACTTTGGACTGGCGAGGTTGTACAGTGCTGAAGACAAGCAGAGGCCGTATACAAATAAGGTTATCACTCTGTGGTACAGACCACCCGAGCTTCTGCTTGGGGAAGAGAGATATGGTCCGGCGATCGACGTCTGGAGTTGCGGGCAAGTTCACTTTCTATTTTGCCTAGTCTTTACTAATTACAAATAAAAAAAGATTTCATGAAAAAATCCTAAAATAAAATATCCAACACTAATATTTGATATCATTTGTTTAGACATTGTTTTAGCCATAGACAATAAAATTTGATAAAATCCCATAAGTTTTATTTCCTGAAGAAAATCAAGAACTTAAAAAAATATACTTAATTAAAAATAACAAGGTGACGGGGCCGCTTCGCGGCTCGTCGCCTTGTTGTCCGGACGTCGCTGCCTACTCCGATCTAACAGGCTAAGCTTCAGCCCCTCTCACTGAGAGGGGTTGAGGATTAGCGGAATAAATCGGAGCGCTTTATGCCTCGCTGCATGCCCGGAAGGAAGAGGGGGAATCAAAAGGGCGCAAAGTTTAACGCAGACTGACACACGGAAAACAATAAGATAAGAAGATTAGATACTGATGGGCGGACAGAGCCCCGCTATTAATATATATACTTATATAGAGATAATAAATAACGGTATTAAATATTAAAAACAATAATTAATTAACAATCTTAAAAACATTTCAGCAATCTAAATGTAAATAGATTACAGATTGTGTGTGATTGCAATTTAAATTGAAAATATAAACAAGTTGTACAATTTGAACGCTTTGAATCAAAAATTTACTTAATTAGTTTTTTTTCTAATAATTTGTTATTATGCTAGGTGCATTTTGGGCGAGCTTTTCACGAAAAAGCCGATATTCCAGGCCAACATCGAATTAGCTCAATTGGATCTCATAAGTAGGCTGTGTGGGTCACCGTGTCCAGCCGTCTGGCCGAACGTTATCAACCTTCCGCTTTTCCATTCTGTGAAACCAAAAAAGCAGTATCGCAGGAGGTTGCGAGAGGAGTTCGCCTTGTGAGTTCTTTTAATGATTTGTTTTCTATGCAAGTGGAATTAACTATTACGGAAGCAAAATATAATTGTTGGTTTTTTGTGATTTTTTTCTTCCGGATTTGTTAAAACTCTTAAAAACACTTTCCATGTCTCGACCTTAGAGTACAGTCCACGTGAACAAAATTCAACAGTGTCTTATTGAGTTTTTTTATTCCCCTTTATTACAATCAATCATTACCTAGTCTGCCAATTCAAGCACTTGATTTGCTCGACCGGATGCTGGAACTCGATCCCGAAAAAAGGATCACCGCTGAAGATGCCTTAAAATCGCTTTGGCTCAGGGAAGTAAATCCGGACAAAATGCATCCACCCGAGTGAGTACACACGCACTTATCTTGCCTAACCCATCTTGACTAACGTAAGATTTCTACGATGATCGCGAATTCATGTTTACGCTCGAAAGAAAAAACAATGCGGTCTAGTTTGAGCTTAGCAGGTAGATATTTGTGAATGTTTGCAATTGCTGGGACTTATACGGCGACAAAGCCTAAATACTAATTTTATTTAATGTTTCAAACAATTATTAGAGAGCAATTTTTATACAATTACACGCAGGGTTCACTAAAATTTCTAAGGTATACCTTCACTTATTGGTGAAACCAGAGATTAGACATGAGCTAAATTGAAATAAAGCTTTTCTTAAATTGAAAAAACTAATTTCTCAGAGGCTGAAAAATAATTTATCGGAGGTTGGAAAATTAAATATTTTCTGCCAACTTGAAAAATTCGAGCATTTTCTGGCAACGAACTAATTTTAATACCGTATATCTCTGGGCCACTATCGTAAGGTAGAAGTGAAAAAATTACAAACTATTTTCTTAATCCCAAAATATTTATGGGTTACTTGAAAAAATGATTTACGGTATCAGAAGTTTAAAAAACTGCCAACTTGAAAATAATTTCTAGAAAATTAACAACCTCATTCATGTACTAGCGTAGCAAGTTATTATTTTCTGGTACATTTGATTTACCAGTGGGAATTGGGTGTAAGAGGATTAACTTAATTGCACGATATTCAAATAATTGTTGCAAACTTCCAACTGTGAATTTAAAAAATTCATGTTGCTTACCGTACATTGTTAATCTGCAAGCTTTTTTTATTGCTGTTAAGCTTGCATTTGCGTGAGAAAAGGGAAGTAATTATTGTTGAAGATTTCTAACTCCGATTGACTTTTGTTTGCTGGCCAGGTTGCCGACATGGCAAGACTGTCACGAGATGTGGAGCAAGAAGCGTCGACGTGCCATGAGAGAGCAGCAGGACGGACCGTCAACGGCGTCGTCAAGCGGAGGACATCCATCGTCGTCGTCGTCGTCGACGACGACGGCGACGACGGTGCCCGCCGCAATCGTTCCACTGAAGCAGCAACAATTCGGTGGCGCCAAAGGCAGTAATAATTCGTCCATCGGCGCAGACGAGAACTCCGATGCGTCCAACATGTACGCGGAAATGTCCCAATCGTTTCTCTTGAACGACATCAAAGGTGAGTCGTTGAGAAATACTCGTAAAGAGTGATTTATTTGTCAGCTTTTATAAATGTATTATTTCCTTGGCAAGTCATACTTGAGTATCACTTGAGTGATTAAAAGTGGTGATCAAAGCTTAGCCAACAAAAAAATCTTCAAATTATCATTAATTTTTTTTTGATTTTGATGTTTTCGACCCTGTGGGTTGATAACACATGCAATCATACATAGACGTATATATGTATTTTAGTACATGTATGCCAACTTCAATTATTTTCAAAATAAAGGTTGATTGCGTTGCGCTTAGTAGTAAATAAATGTTCTTTATTATTTTTAAATATAATTTCTTAAATTCTCATGCATGAATTGTTGCCCATCTAAGGGAATAGAAAGGATACGCGAGGTTTAAGTTTGCCGTATTAGTTGTGGCATTATTTTTTTATCTCTTCCTACCAATTTGATTGTCAGGAAAGTAGTCTTTATCAGCCGTATTCATAAAGCGCACTTCAGACTGAGCCAAACCTCAAGGGCAACATAGGCCTACTCACGTGACATGATTGCTCACCCTTAAGTGTGCTCTTAAGCATATGGCCGTAGTTTTCAGTTTAAACCCAACGATCCAAAAGACTTGATTTGAATATGTATTCTTTAGTTTGCTGGTTTCTTAATTTTTTTTGTGGCTCCACTCTCCTTTTACTGTGTATTTTGTATGACCATGTACAATTTCCGTTTGTTGTGCACCAATAAAATGTAATTAGTTTCTCTTTATAAATAGCCTATTGTTTACAGATTGTTTACATAAAAAAGTGCGCAATGTTGCTTTTGAAATGTGAACGCTGATACGCTAGACGAAGTTGGGCATTTTTTTTTCTCCTACCACCTGGTGTAAAAGCGGGATTTTTAAGATTTCATTATTTTAACTACCAGCTCCTACACTTATAATTGTAGTGAATTCAACTATAGCCTAACTACAAACGTACTAAGCTCAAATTGCAATTGATTCAAATTTTAGTTTTAGTTTATGAATTAATTTGTATTTTATTTATTTTTTAATTGCATTTAAATACATGCTGTCCCAGAATTATTGACGCTGTTTCAGATTTGAATAACTTTAGAAATATATATTGTAAACGCATTCTGGTTTCTTATTACTATAGTGTATTCTTACTAGGGAGACTTCCAACACTTGCTTGAGCCCAGATGCGCGTTTCTGGACAATTCTCGACCAGCAAAAGTCGACGATGTGACGACACTTTTTCGTCATAGAAGCTATAATGGCCAATCGTCATCCTCGATGACTCAATAACTGTAGTCACATCGTCGACTTTTCTCGACTTCCATGTTCAGAAACGCGCAGCAGGAGAATCACTTTTGACTTTTTATAATAATTGATTTTTGTTGCCGCATGGTACTCTATAATATTTTAAAAAAAAAGCATTTAGGCCTACTTTTAGCAATTAAAAAAATGCGAGAAAAAAAATATACGATACATATATTCATATATTGAGTATACATTGTACATGTAGTATACAATAAATTGTATACGCAACTAAATAGGCCCATATAAAACAGAATGTGTTTAAATATTAATTCCATAAGGTTATTCAAACTGGGTAATGTACCATATGGCGGACCATACTTATATTTTAATTTAATGCGTTATTTATAATTAAAATAATTTTTTATTTAATTCATTATATAAAATTAATGTTTTAAATTAACTAATATTTAAAGTAAATAATTATATGAATTAATTTAAATTTCTATTAATTTTTAATTTAATTCATTATATATAATTAAGAGGGCTCCGTACATGTATGTATTAATTAAATAAATTTTTTGTTAAATTTGTATTAATTATTAATTACATGAAATTAATTAAATTAATGAATTAATTGAAATTATTAATGATTATTACCCGTTACCGTAGTTAATTTAAATTAATAATCCAAACAATTATTTTTCTAAATTCGTGAATAGTTGCCTCTTAATTAATTGAAGAAATTCAAAATTAATTTAGAATTTATTTTCAAGTGTTCAATTTTGTTTTAAGCTACATCCAAATTCCAAAAGGCAGGAAATTTATCCCGCAGAGAGGAAGAGTAGGCCTACAATCGGTTGTTATTTGCATTTTGTTATTGCGTTATTTCCGCCCTTGAAGCTGCGTCACATGAGAGCACACGTGTTGACAAATTTCTGAGCAAATAATGTGGTTAAAATAATGGGAATATTTTTTGTTTGTTTTTGGTTCGCTAAATGAACAGGCTGCACAGGTTAGGTCAAATATATAATGAGCTCAAAAGCTTTTTATATAACATGATGTCGTTATTTATTTGGTTACTGACGTCACCCGATCTTCATTATAATAATTCACCAGTAATTTTACTGTAAATCCTGATTTAGTTTTTCTTTATAAAACAGAAAGTAACTAGCGAATATTTTATTTACCACGTGCGAGTGTTCTGTTTTACCCCGGCAAAAGCAGACGACTTATTTTGCGTGCCGGTGCTTAAATTAGCATGAACTCAAAAAATGATGTTAAAACATTAAAAATAGCGTAATAGTATGATGACAAAAAAAAAATGCTAAAATCAATTTCAGTTTTTTTTTTATATTTGCACCATTTAATCAGTACGGTAGTATCATTTCCATTGTACTATTACGCTGTATTTATTAATTGTGTTAACATGTAAGTTTAAAATATGCAAAATAATTCCTCTTCTGTTTTAGCCCCATTTTGCCCATTATTTTGTTCGGGCAAATAAAACACTGCCAGGTGCAACGTGAACGCTGACGTTACACCCTAGAGTTACACTGTCCGAATCAGCTTTAAAAAAAAATTTTCGAAAAAACAAAACAAACCTCGAACCAAATTATTTATCTTAGAAAGATATTACGGAGGCCTAAATATAATTTTCAAATTTAAATGGCCCTAATGAATATTTTTTTTAATTTAGATTTTTTAAACTTATTCACGCTCGTATTTATTGATTACATTATTATTATCAATTGAATTATCAGTGATAAATTCTCACTGGTTCATTCAACTTAATTCTGATACATCTATAATTCTACATGAATTATGATGCTTAAAAGCTTTTTTATTTTTTTTTCCACATTTATACTTTGTATTTAATTGAGACATGATAGGAAATGACAACAGTTTAAACGTTTGATGTATCCTGTATTATCTAGTATCGTTGCAATCTACGCATCATGAAATCGTTGAATCCCGTTATTAAGACGGGGTTACACCAGGGTAGTGGGGTGCTTTGCGTAACGTACATTTACAAGCGTTATTTGGTTAATCCAATGAGCGCTACATAGT
>JAQIYI010002067.1:0-10160 GCA_034700265.1 Polyzonium germanicum
AATACATTTTGGTTTTGGAAATAAAGCGTCGTGAACAAGATAAATAAGATACTCACCCTCTCAATGCTTTCAAATAGTGCACGAGCCATCCGAGGAATCAAGCCTTCGTTCACCTTGTTTCCCATCATCGTATGGGTTTTGCCCGACGACGTTTGACCGTATGCAAATATAGTTCCTGTAAAAACAAAGAAATGTCAGTTAAGTTATTGTAAAAAAATTACAGGAATATGAAGGGTATACCTACTCATATTTTGTCTAAAAAATTACCGTTGTATCCTTCCATGACCGCAGATAAAATTGGTAAGGCCACTTCGTTGAATACCTCCTCCGTCAGTGAATTCGCATCAAAGATACGATCTGCAAAATAAAACTTTTAAAGTTACCAAAACTAAAAACGTTATTGACTTAAAATTATTCCAAAGTTGACATCCCTAGCTCCTCAAAGGTAAACCTGAGACGATCTTTCAAATATAATCCAAAGGGTTAGTTAGGATGGACTGGCTGGTATCCCTATCGTTTACATGTACTAAATTCCTGACTTGAGATGAGACCTTATTGGTCTTATTGAACAAAATCCGTGATTTAGCTCTAGAAGTTTTGCTTGTTTCAAGTTATGCTCAACCGTTCGTTAAGGATATCAACCTAGAAAGCCGGATAAACAGCCCCAAGACGCGTTCAAGTTTTCCTTAGAGGCTAGGGATGCCAAACTGAATTCATTAGTGTTGTTGCCGGGGAATTTTCACGAAAAAAAAACTGAGAATCTCGGGAAGGCAAAAATAGGGAATAAATCAAGAAACCGGCATTTGGCAACACATAAGCTCATTCGATATGTCTGCACATATGTTACCAACGAAGGCCTAGCAACTAGCTTATGTCGTTATGCTGGTTAGGACAGGTGCATTAATTTGCATTGAGATGATATATTGGCGATTTACAGACTAAAATCTCATCAAAGCTCGGGTAAAGACTATGTACAGGTAGGATACTGTACTGCTCTTTGGCTCAGCTTCGTATATCTAAGTAGAGCCTTACGCCGCCGCCGACGGTTTTTCCCACGTCGCCGCCGAACATTGGCTGGAATCTGCGTGGCGTGGATTTTATCTTTTTGTTTTGAGCAGCGGCGGCGCTCAATGTTGAATAGCGGCCCTGCGGTTTAATTACTTTTCATGGCGGCTACTCAATATTGACTCAATAAGAAGAAGATGGATACCTTGAGTAACGGTTATTTTTATTTATCGTAATTGTTTGAAAGTGAGCAACCAAATTTTGATAGTTTTTGCATCTAGACTTCTTGAGTGTTTGTATTTTTGTTAAACGAAAAATGTCCATTTCAACGACGAACACGGGGAACGTTCACGTTGTAATTAGGGTGCGACCGTTATCCACACCGTGAGTATAAACACAGGGGAGTTTAATTCCGGCTAATTCGAGTTCTAATTCCCAATTCCTGGACTTAATTAATAATTTATTAATTTGTACTTAAAATATATGCAGAATGCAGAGCAAGCGGAGCAACTGCTTTCTAAAAAAACACTGATTTTTATTTTCAAAAAATACGTTACGCCGCCGTCGCCGACCTTTTCCGCAGGCGGCGGCGTACGCGACAACGCCGCCGGTACATTTTGGTGCAGGCACCGCCGCCTAAGAAAATGGATCTATACGTATAAGTACCGTACCAAAAACGTATGGCTTTGACGCTGGACGATTGAATCCGTCATCCTGTCCGCCTGTCTCGTAGATCTGGTTGCCTTTGACCTTCCAGCGAATCGAGTCGGCGCTACAGATTAAAAAAAGTAAGGCATAAGGATGCAGATTAATCTGCATCGCAGCTGGGCAAATGCCGGCATAGGCCTACATGTAGTGGGCCTACCGAACGCTATGTTTATACTCACGGTGTGGATAACGGTCGCACCCTAATTACAACGTGAACGTTCCCCGTGTTCGTCGTTGAAAGGGACATTTTTCGTTTAACAAAAATACAAACACTCAAGAAGTCTAGATGCAAAAACTATCAAAATTTAGTTGCTCACTTTCAAACGATTTTCAAACGATTACGATAAATAAAAATAACCGTTACTCACGGCATCCATCTTCTTCTTCTTCTTCTTGTGATCACGTGACATATTCTCATACAGGTTCTGCTTCTCGATCACTTTTTTGCGAGGACGCAAGCAAAACTCGCTCGTTCACGCCAACATCACTGCTAAAAGTAGCTCGTCAGCCGCAATCAAAGCGATCCGAGCCGGGAATACACAATCACTTAGGGGACAAACAGTGAGGATCGAACCCACGCCTTCAATAAATGACGTGCGGACCATATATTTAAACTTGTGAAAGGTTCTGCCCGCTGGGGTTCGAGAATATGCAGAGTAGATAGATCGAGAGAGAGAGAGAGAGAAATAGTGAGGGAGCACCGGACGGCTTAGTAGACAGAGCGCGCGCCTCGTTTGTAACGCAGCTCGCTCGTGGCTGCTTGAGTCGTGGGTTCGATTCCTTCTTGCCCATCCTCTAGGTGTTACGTTGATTTGTTCTCCAAAATGTATCTTCTGTTCGATTTTCTTAGTGATTTGGCTTATATTGATGGGAAAACTGAAAAAAACCAGTGAGTGAGTGAAAGACCCTGGATATGAAGGGCCGTTGTACGACTAAGCAGCTAAGCCCTAGCAGACGACAAGTTCGGAGTTTTTGAAATTTTCAAATTCGGGAACTTCCATCTTGCATCTTCCAGAATCCATCGGAGTTTTGGAATTGAAAATTAAATGGTGGTGAAAGTCGTAACTCTTTTTGTCAGCGACCGATAAAACTGAAAGTTTATCAAACGTTGCAAGCTCAAGCAGACGCAATTAAGGTAAGAGCCGGCCGGCAGACGTAGGCCTATTCCAAGATTTCTAATCATAACAGCAGCCTACAATGTAGGCCTATTTTGTTCTGGCCGGGCATTCTCATTAGAAGGCGATCGGGCAGCCGTAGCCTGTTCTGCCGGTATAATACTCATTTCCGATTTACATGGTGTGCTTAACACTCCTAGAAGAGAAAGTGATAATTAAGTCAGGTCGGCCTCGATCTGGGGTCAGCATTAAACAATGCCGGATTGACGCTACCGGTATAGGCCTACTATATTGTGTCAATTCGGCATTGCCTATAGGCCTAACTCCAGTTTGAGCTTGGATTTGGTTTTTGGAACAAAAAACAGTCCATTGGTGCAAGAGATGCGTACATCCGCTTGCCCCGTCTGGCTGTCGATGTTTGTTCTAGAAAGTTCAGACTTGATGCATTTAAAAACCATAGTTTTCAGATTAGATTAAAGAAAACACAAACAGACCTTGTTTGCTCATTTTAAATAATCAGCCCAATTAACTACGGTAGCCTAAGTGGATTACAGAATTGCCGAAAGGCCTACATGTATAGTTGTTGTGTTTTTCTATCTTTGTACAGAATTGCTGGTAACAGAATGCCACTTAACGTACCAAAGACGCCAGTCAGCTATCTACAAGAGTACTGCGCAGCCAAAGGATCATCAGCGCCTACATACAATCCGACGTTCGATAACACCCTGAGTGAGGGATGTTTCGGTTTCCAAGTCACCTGTCAAAACATCACGGCAAGAGGAACTGGCAAGACAAAGAAGGCTGCTAAGCACAACACGGCCTTGGCCGCTTTGGAGCAAATTAATGCTAACCAATCCTTGCCTGCCGACCTGAGCATCATGTTTCCAAACATGGAGACTCCGTCGGGGAAGAAGAACAAGAAAGATTCTTTTGGTGACGCGTGAGTTGGACGACTTGTTTTATTTTTGCGGAATTGCATTGTGGCTTAGGCTCAAAATGTAAAAAAAAGTTTCATTTTATTATTACTACACAGTATAATGGCGCCCTGGAACGACTCGCAATTTTCTGCAAACCCTGTCGGCACATTACAAGAAAATCTGATGGTAATTCGATGGCCACTACCAGTGTACGAGGACGTCGAGGCTCGTGGTCCTCCGCATGCGAGAACCTTCACTGTGGCCTGCAAACTTAAAGACGTCGTCGTGGAAGGTATAATTTCTCTTCAATTATTTATTCTAAAATTAACTCATATGGCTATTTTAAGTAGGTCTAGGTCTAATGTAGACTCACTATTGTATCAAGAAATTACGCTAGGTCTATTTGAAATTTCATTTTTCTAATGATATTCGCGAAATTCATGATGCTGATTCACAAATAAATATTTTGTTTGCTTCGTTTATGTCAGCGTATTTGAAATAGAAAAAAATTAGAATTCATGAAGATGAATAGATTAATTTTCTTAAATATATCTTTTTTTAAGGCACAGGGTCGACTAAGAAGTTGGCGAAACGACAGGCGGCCTACGACATGATCAGCAAATTAAAGGAGCTGGTGGCAAGAGATCGTAATGGTGCTGTGCCAGCTGCTAACGCGATGGCTTTGGAGGGAACGGCTGTCAAGACTGAAGAGCCACTGGAAGGACCGCAGGAATGAGTTGAAGACTTGAGGGAGCCGCTGTCGGGACTGCAGAGTCACTATGATTGCAGACAAGTATCGAAGAAACCGCAGGATGTGCATGAACCGCTCGAAGAACTACAGATGAGAACTGAAGAAGGCGCGAAACTTCTCAAATAGTCCCAGACAGATGCTGCCTCTCATGTCTACATCATCAAAGTATTATTAGGCGAGTACATGTATTATTCCAGTGCGGGAGAAAATTTATCTTGGAGAAAGGGTTGAAAACCAACCATTTTTCCATGACAAATTTTCTCCCGCACTGGACATTAAATAACGCTGTTTCAACCACGATATGTCGTGCGCATGTCGTCATCATCGTTATTGGTGAATCCTGATTTCTCATGGAGTCATGGGTATACGAAATATTGTGGTTAAAACATCATTGTTCAATGTCCAGAAAACCGCCTCAGGCTCTAGTCCATTGCCCGCGTTTCCTCGACACTTCCTAGACGATTACTCTTGAATTGTTCATAAAGGTCATTGGAGGCAATGACGCCGTTTTCTTAGTGTTACAGAAACCTCTCGCTTCAATTTACCTAAGTGTTCTATGAGGCTACAAAGCCTCATTTATTTTAAAATTTATTTCAAAAAAAAAATACAAGAAATCGATTGACTGAGCTGAAATTTATTTTCAAAATGTTTATAGAGAAGTGTATTCGATTACATTATCATCATTATTTTAATAAAAAATACATTTATGTTCAAAAAATGTTCTCTATAAGGGTTTTGAGGAACATGTTAGTAAGAAAAAATATGCATTTCTAGAACTTCTAGAAATACATATTTTTTCTTAGTTTGCATGCTATTATAATTATTGTTATTTCACGTTATAATTATTATCATTACGGTATTATTATGATTTGACGTTCCAATTATTGTTATCATACATTCGTACATGTATTAAGATGATTTTTATTTATTATTATTGGTATTATTATACTTGCCAATTTAGATTTTATTTCCTTGACGTTATTCGAAATTGTGAAACGACGATCTGTAAGTCGTTCGTTTTTAATACGCGTTTTCTGACAATTAAATAAAGCTTGAGATTGCTATAATCAAAAGTGTTCAGGCTACCATGGTAGACTGACATTGATTTTTATGTGTTTCTGATCAAACATAAAAATCAATGAGCGACTTGAATTTATAAGGCGCAAAACATGTTCATGTTTAGCACAGCTGCTAAACAAATACAGATACGCTCCTACAATAACATACATGTACAATTGTACATATTATTTATACTGACATTCTGCCAATGGTATACCAAAATACAAATGACAACACAACCTTGAAAGCCAGTGGAGGGGGGCATTGTCCCGTCCCCCCTCCCCTGAAATTTGTGGAAAATTCCCAATGGCCTAGATGCAACGGGCAAACTATTTTTTTATAATTCATTACCACTTATAAGAAACACGCCGGTGTTAATAAAATTTAGTAATGGCTTATCGATATGTAATATTGATTATTATCGATATTGGCTTGTACATTTGTCGCCTCCCCTCAAAAACATCAATAGGCCTAGCCATAAAACATATTGAAGCATAATATTCAAAACAAACATAAATGACAAAACATGACCTTCAGAACAGTTTGATGTATTTCCAATTCTTCAAATATGATACATGTATACATTTAGGGTGGACAGTATTATTTACATGTGGTAGACGGCATGGGATCATGAGCAAGCTTCATTCAAAGACATATTTTAACACATAAAAAACACAAATTCAGTAAAAAATCAATTTATTATCGGTGAAAATAGGGCTCTGTTTTCACAACATAGCGCGGTACCGGTAGGCTAGAATAAATAGTTTCTGTGTGGTATAAAGAGACGATTATTCAGCCAATACAGAACTTGGCTGAATTAAAGGTTCTCTCATACAATTGTACATGTATCTAAAAAATAATATACTTTGGTATAAATAGACATTCACTACAGAAAGTGAACACATTCCTATCTAAAATTCATATCAGAAGTGGAGCATATCAAATACAAATTCTAATTGCAAATATTTTAGTTATACAAGTACCGGTACCAATTAAAAACTTATAAATGTACAAACGTCAAATTTATAAATGCTTCAAATTTAAATACTTACAAATTTAAAAACTTCAAATTTAAATACTTACAAATTTAAATACCGTACCGGAATTTACAAATTAAAAAATATAAAAACTTCCAAATTTAAATACTTATTAATTTAAATCCGTACAAATTGAAAAATATTTAAACTTACAAATTTAAAAACTTCAAATTCAAAATACCGTACTTACAAGTTTAAATACCGGTACTTAGAAATTGAAAAATATAAAAAATTACAAATTTAAAAACTTCAAACTTAAATACCGGTACTTACAAATTGAAAAATATAAAAGCTTACAAATTCAATAACTTAAATTTAAAAAAACTTAAATTGTTCAACTTGATATGATAGCTCGATTGATCAAGTAGAATTTTGAAATTTTTTTAACTCTCGTAGCCTGCCCGCCATGTTGTCATCAGATCCAAACAAGCGTAAAGCAGGCGACGCTCTAAGGTGGTTGTTTGTCCTGATGAGATGTTACGGATTTTCATTTAATTCGACCCGAGGTCCGACGTCGCTTTGCTCCAAGATAATCAACTTCATCCGCACGTCCACCTTCGTACTCTTAGGTTTCTTCGGATTGACGGCGTGCGCGGTTGCTATGCTCATGTACTCTATACCCGGATGTCTTTTGGATAGTATAAACTTTTACGAACAATTCAGTTACAGCAACATGTATTTGAACGCACTAATTCTAACTAATGTCGCGCTGCTCATTCAAACCGTCCTCTACATTTCGATGAAATCTAAATGGCCGCGAACGAGAATTTTGCTCGATGAAATTTCCGACATGGATCTCGACGAGAAAAGTTTCAAGCTCATAAGCGCCTACTCGAAAACAATATTCGCATTCGCGACGATGTATTACTGGCCTTACTTCGGACTCACATTTTTGGGCGACATTTTGCGTCTTGACTATTCAAGCTTTATTTTGGACCTTTTATTGATGTTGGCTTTGTTGCCCGCGGCACTTTTTGTGGTTTTAATGCCGGTATATTTCGGTTTTCACATCATTTTCAACGACACTTTAGCCGAGGTGTTGCACTCGGCCGCTCGGCGAATTAAATTAATGTCGAATTATGCCCAATCTGGAAATGCTGACGACGTGACACAGACTTTACGAGCGGATCGTCGCTTCCAGGCAATCCACAGTAAAGTCATTTTCGCGGCAAAATCCTTAAATCGCCAGCACAATGACCTTCTATCCATGATACTGACTGTTTCAATTGTGATGTGGACCTTTCTACTTAATTTCGCATTATTAGTGATGGAGGAAATTCTGCAAAAAATACTTTTTAACCAAACATCCGAGTGGCATGCCTACATTATTCTGACGATTCCAAACATCTTAGCAGCCGCAATTTCATTGCCATTCACTACCTGGTGGATGTTATCAGCCGCTCGCATAAATGAAAAAGTAAGTTTAGAAATACATACATATTGAAAAGACTAAAACACAAATTACAAAAATAAATCTAAACTGGTATTTTTGACAAATTTAAGTTAAGGAGCCAAATCAATAATTTCTTAGAAAATTGCAATTTAGTCATTTATTTTCGTTCGAATAAAGTGTGATAATGACATCTACATGTACTGGTATATAAAAAACGAATTAGCCTAAATAATAAAACAATAAAATATGAAAAAAAAGTCAACTAGAGAGCCCCTTTAAATACCACGCATAGATTGCATATGAATAGGTACCATAAATAAATAAAAATTCAATCTAAGAAAGTAATTTTTTTATAGTTTATCAGCATGAACACAGAGGTGCTACATATTATCACTGAAAACGAGATGCTCTGCAAATGTAACCAAGGATTGTTGGTAATTAAACTTGCCTACCATATTGTCCCCACAGCTATAATGCGATTGTAACTAAAAAAAAAATGCAAAATTCTATTAATTACCCTTTGTTTATATTTTACTTAAACAGGCCATTTCAAACCACTTGATAAGCATAGCGACTCTGCAAATAGACATACCGGTAATGCAGATCTACCATCTAAGAGAAATTGATGTTTTCCTTATTAATGAGGTAAGCTTTCGATCTGCAAACCCAAAATTCACACAATTTCACTGATTAAAGTATTTAAATGCATGGCCTGCGTGTATTAAAACTATTAATTGATTAGAAAATTGTAATCTAATTGTAATTGTACGAGTAAATTGAAAATTGATTAGGAAAAAGTAATTTAATTGTAATTGTAAATTGAATATTGATATGTAAATTGAAGATTGTAATTGTAATTTACACAGCGGTAGGTAGACTGAAATCACTAATGGCTCTTAGAGCTTTCCCTACTTGAAAAAGCCCCAAGACAGGCGGAGAATGGAGAAATGAGTGATGATCGTCAGAGACTGTCTTGGGATTTTTTCAAGTTGAGACAGCTCTATAAAAGTCACTAGTGATTGCAGCCTAAGGGCAAAAAAATGTATTCCAGACAAACGAGTTAATAAATTTGGGCGAATTTTACCTCATTTCTGCATGTACAAGAATAATTGTACATACAGTATACATGCATAACCTTTTAAAGGGGGAGCGTCACGTTAAATTTCCCCTTTTCAAGATCATGTTTTCCTGAATAGAAATATATTTTGTGATAATAAATTCTGAAAAAAGAAAAAAAATCTACAATCCTTCATTGCAGATAGCTCAATACATGGTGGACCGAACAACTCTCACTTTTCGAAAAACAGCAGACAACAGCCAAGTTAATACATACTTGAGATTTGGACAACTAGTTTGTTTGTATTTTCATTATACGATGCCTGAAGCAGTTATTATGAATTGAAAGGAACAGGCTAATTTATTTTTGTCATTTTGTCATTAATATAATCGGTATACTCGTATATTAATAGCGCAGCTACGTTGCCAGCTAACCTGTCTGTCTGCGTGTTTAAATCTATTTCCATGCATCGATTATTTTTCTCTAACCTAATTGCAGGTCTGATATTTCAGATCTATCACTCCTCTCAGGCATCGATGTTTGATTTGTCCCCCCCCCCCCACACACACAAATAAAAAAAAGAAATTTTAAAACCATGAAAAATACTCTAAATTTGACAAAAAAATGCTTTTAAAACAGAACAAAATGCTAAATTATGTATTTCTTTCAAAATAATGCACTTGATGGTGAACAAATCAAATATACATGTATATATATTTTTAATCATGAAAGACGTACTTGTTTTGTTTTAAGGTGGTAATTAATGGTGGCTAATCAGTAATCACATAATGCTTTTGAACATCCTTAATAATTAATTATTGATGGTGAGAAAAAAAATCTAATATAACAGCGTTGCAATGAAATATAACCATTATAAATGCGTCTGAATTATCATTATTGATACATCTAATATGAATTAAGATGAGTTTAGGAAAAAAATGTATGTATTTATCTCACAATGTGTAATTGTGTATTAATCGCAATTTGTTTACATGTTTTAATGTGGCTATTGTAAAAGGAGATAATTTTAGAATTATTTATTTTTGTATATTCATTTTAAGCCAATATTATTTTGATTATTTAGTTTATTTAATTTTGGTGCATGTTTTTTAAGCCTA
>JAQIYI010002068.1:0-10158 GCA_034700265.1 Polyzonium germanicum
CATGTATATTAGGTTTCTTTATCGGCGAGGACCTTGGCCTGATTCACACTGATCAAAGTGTTTTACTGTTTTCTTAGGTAATATATTATTTTATTTAATATTAAATATCCAACGCACATAACATGGAATATGATTAGAAAATGAGAGAAAGAACGATAGAAAGATACCATGTAAATACCAGAGACTATAGTTCTCGTCGGAAATTATATAATTATAGATAACTAGATGTAAGACCGTGCTGGATACCAAGGTGCTCGATACGGGACCACTAGATAGCAGCGCCGTCGAGCGGCCGCAAGGTTAAGTATGAAAAACGTGGTCGCTAAGCGAGACAGAAATTCCTGGGAGTTTCCAGACCTGCATGTAAGACCGTGGTCCTGGTAGATAAAGAGACCCTAATAAAAATGGAGGCTGCCATATTGTCTCCGCTGACGTTACAAACGTCATGGATCAGAGTTAAGTTGACTTCAATTTTTTCGCCGTGTGAGGTTTATTATATTCTAGTCTTTGGTTTTGATCACAAAAAACAAAACAAATTAAGCATAGACATATTTCTAATCAAGAAAATAAAAAATGAAAATAATATGTACGAGCGTAGCTGTACCAGTAGTTAAATTTGTAATTCAATATACTACTAATCGTCCATTATCATGACAAGAACCTATCAATTTGTCAGGGTTGCTGTAACAGGGAAGCTGATTCTTTTTCATAATTTATATCTAGACTATTGTAGGCTTGTTGGTCAGAGAATCTACCCACACATACGTACTTACGTAGGTCTCTTTGTTTAGAAATAAATGTATTAATAGGCCTATATAATAAATCTGACCAATTTGAGCTGGGGAAGTAGACGTCTCAAGCTGGCCATTCGTCGACGAGCGGAGTAGCGTCTCCACTGGGCTCCGCAGCCATAGGCGTCTGGGCCCCTCCTCCACTTCTTGGCGTTACCCCTTTAGGCATCGCAGCACCACGGTGCTGCTTTTGTTGCTGCTCTTTTGCCCATAGCTCAGCAGCTTTCTTCCAGTCAGTCGCCTCCCCGCCTCCACCACCACCACCTTTCGGTGAACTAGAAAATAATTAATAGAAATGCTGATTACTGAATTCCAATAGGTTCTATACTTTATTTGTTCTATCAATGCATTTAGAAAAGACGTCTGTGAAGTTAGCCCCCCCCCCCCCGGGTTTGTTACGCTCGTAATTTGAATTTTTTTTGGTGAAATCTATAGTAGTCGTTAGGCCTAGTTAAGAATAAATTCGTGAAATTTTCGTTTATACGCATATACTTCCGGAGTATTGCAAAAAACCATTACCCTACTTACATGCAATATACATGTATACGCCAATCTTCAAATACGTTAGTTAATCTGAATTAAATAGAGGTAATCTATAGATAATAATTAGTTAGGAGCAAATTCGTAGGAATTTTCGATCTAGCTGTCAATTTCCAGAGTCAAAGGCTTGTTTAGATGGGGGGGGGGGGGAAACAGGTTAGTTAATTTGGATTTTATTGGATGAAATCTATAGTCAATCATTAGTTAAGATCAAATTCGTTTGTTCCCATATAGCCTAGGCCTACTTCAGGAGATAAAGGCTTGTTTATATGTGGGGGCTAACTTCACGCCAGCCCCCCCCCCCCATACCTGTTTGACTTGCTGTGTCTGGGTTTCTGCTGGGACAGTTGATTCCGCGAAGATGACGACGACAACGACGTGGACGGCGTTCTTCCCGACGAAGGCGTATGACCCGGATTCTGCCAGTTGACGTTTGGCGTGGCTGTTTGATGATATCTTGGCGTAGATATACCATGCGACGGCGTCGCCATTGGGTGATGGGGAGGTGGTCCGAGCTGATGTTGATGCATGTATTGCTGCTGCTGCTGCTGATGATGCGTGTGTTGCTGGTGATGATTCTGAGGGGGCGGCTGATGATGATGATGATACGACGGCGTCATCATCGGCGTGTTCATTTGCTGTGATGGCGTGTATGGTTGCTGGAATCCGCTGAACCGACTGGCGTACGGAGTAGTGTGACCAGTGACTGGTGTCTGACTTGCCACCTGCGTCAAAGTGTTGAACAGCTGATGAGGCATATTTTTCGCCGCTCGTTGGATGGCTTGCGGATCCACTGAGGACAAATTAATGCTCGGCGTTGCCGCGGCGCTTGCGGCACCCTGCTGATAAGGATGACCTCCTCCTCCATGATGTCCGCCAGCTGCTGCTACTCCTCCGACAGGCGTTCGTCCTGTTTGACTGGCGGGAGTGCCCGGTATAGGATCTCGAAAATGATCTTTGAACCAGCGGATCACGTGGTTCACTGAATGGAACATTTGTTGCCGGTAGCGCAGACCTTTGCTCGAAGCTGTCAAATACTCATGTCGGCACTTATTTCGAGGAAGGTAAGAAAGTATGAATTTTCCCGGATACTCCTTCGACGCTGAAACCAGGTAGTGAATCTTCGAAGGAGCCTTTCGCTTTTCTTCAGTAAGCAACTTCTCCATGGCTTCCCGTATTCCGCCACCAGTGTCTCTGTAGTACCTAGATACAATGGGTCATAATATACAGTATTCATAAGTGCATTAAGTTAATGATACAATCACCCCCTCCTGCAACTAACATTTTCACTTCAGTTGACCGTTTAGCGGTTGTGATTAGTTGACAACTATTTTTGGCATTCTAATTACAGGTACCTGAAATTTAGTAGATCCCGGACGTGTCCCGCCATTGGTTGAACGTATCGAGCGATGATCTCGTCCAAATCTTCGAACTCCTCTTCGCCGATCCAAAGCGACTGTCCGAGACTGAACGCGTTCTCCTTGCCCTCCTCGCGGACGTCAATGTGCTGGTAAATGCAATCAGCAACTTTCCAAGTGACGGTCAGGTGATCGGAACCTTTGCTGCTAGGCCTCACGATCACGTCGCCCTGATCCATGGAGTCAAGCAGTTTCTCCGCTTCCTTGAAGCCGATGTTGTGAAAGGACGGATGTACGATAACCCGCTTGATGTACGCTTGACGAGTCTGCCGCTTCTTGGCCGCCTCGTCAACTTTACAATCACGCTCGTCTGCATCCGCGTCGTAGTAGACGTCTCGCGTCGGACGCCACTCATGGTTTTTGTCAGCCAAATCGGACGAACGGCAGGTCAGATCAGCCTATAAAATCATAATTAAAAAAACCAGGGAACTGCGTCAGTACAGCGATGAAACTGAAGAATACATAATTAGAAAATAATCAAACTATTGATTGAAATCTTAATGCTCTAAGATTTGGGGATAACCATTAACCATCATCCAGTCACTAACCTGAATCCGATCAATATCGATTTTGACTATGCGGCAATGAATGGTCATGCCAACTCGAACGCGTTCCTCAGGACTGTCCACGTGTTTATCGCTTATGAACTTGGTCGGTATGAAGCCGAAGAGTCCGTTATCGAGTCGAGCTCGAACGCCGGTGGCCTGGCCCGGGCAACTTCCAGCGTCGAAGTGGTTCCACACCTCGCTGACCTCGAGAAAATCATTTTTGAGACAGAATGGACACTGCCAGAGTCCAGTATCGTCGTTGCGCACAGGGTTGGCCTGATCCAACTGTTCACCCTGTGGTTTGCGACGAGCGATGCCCACTGCTCGACATAGTACCAGTTTTCCAACATAGAAAGTTTCAGGGGTCTCCTTCGTCAGCATGTTGAATGTTTCCTCTGGAGTTGGAGGACGGTAACGTGACCTTAGGTCTTTGTATCTGACAAAACGTTTGAGAAAAAAATAATTTATTTGACAAGATTAAGAGGATTACACGAACTTTGTCATTTAAGCAACCATCCTGACCTATGATTTAGTTCGGCACGGATGTCGTAAAGCGTGATGCTCCTGTTGCCGAATCCTTGTCGTTCGAGCTCTTCAGCAAAGGCGTCCAGATCGAGGTCCTTGAGTTTCTCAGGATTTTCAAGAATTTCTTCGAGAGCACCAGCCGGATTGGCATCTTCGGCCATATCGTCGTATTCGAGAGCATCAACAGCCATCTTTCGAGCCCAGTCGTACGTCTCCGGATGGACTCGAGAGCCATCCAACACTTCGACGTACGCGTCCGTGCTGTCCCCCATCGAATTGGTATCGATCTTGATGAAACCGGCACAATTGATAAACACCTTGGGGCCCATATGGTAGGCCATCACCAGATTGGTGCGGTTCTCGAGACGACTATTCGTCTGTTTCAAAGTCTTTAGAAGAGCTTGGCCTTTACGAGGTCCAAGACCGCACACGAACTGCACGAGACCGGCTGTGTGCGGATTGGCGATGGCACGGTTTACGTCCACCCCCACTTCATTGGTTCGATTCACGAACTCCAACTGCAGAGCGTCTATAAGGTTGTCTTTCTGCACTTGATCCTGTAGAGGATTATACCTTCGAGAAAATAATTAGAGAATTAAAATTCTTAAACTAAATCAAGACAAAATAAAATAATTTACAATGTAATGTAAGAAGCTACTTCTTTTAAGTTTAAACTCATGTATATAAAAATCCTTTTAACATTGCGGTATGGATAGAAGTTTAATGTTTTATTAAAACGAATGAAAATGAATAAAGTCCATTATGGCTGCTGCCATTGTCGCGTAAACGACGAAATGTATTATCAACCCTTGTTTTGCGAATAACGATGTCAATTATGTCCAACCACTTGGAACATGATCCATTACTGCGCTTTTAGGCTTTAATAACTTTTTAAAACATTTTCTTTGGATAATTTTTGGGGTGAAATTAAAATAATTTTCTAGCAATTGGTCGCATGAGAAATGACGAAATGTTCGTAATTTCTCGCATGGACGGAGAACGCCATCAGTCGGACGCTAAAAGTTAAGAAATATACATATATGAGAGTCAATGGAACGGTTGTTTTCATATTTTTGAGACAATATGCTGGTCGCCATGTTGAACTTTTAATCAGTTTCATTCGTTCTAAAAAAAGCTTTCTTCCATAATGTTAAAAAAATCAAATGAATTGATCTAGTTTAAAGAAAAGTGACCATTCGTACAACACCCTCTTTATATAAAGACATTCGTGTTGCGTTGATTCTAAATATGCATGTCATTTTTATTTAGAATTTTTTGTAGGTTTACATGTATATAATTTTTTTGAAATCGTATGTAAGGTTATTTTCATCGCTAAAATTTGATACTGTAAATGTACAGCTGTACATTAATCTAGATAGGCCTATGTAGAGAAAGTGTGATGTTTCTGCTTTTCATTGGATTAACACTTTGGACGCTTCAAAGGGTAAGCGACAATTTTTAGTTTTAGGTTTTCCAATCACTTTATTACGAGCGCATTAAACAAAATGTTTGAAGTAATTTTAGGTTGTTTACAGCTATCTATATGTGCATTTATTTGAAACGAGTCATCCGCCGGGTTTGCCGGCGGAACGCCTTGTTGGCGGGCGTCTCTGCCCACTCCGATCTACCAGACTAAACGCAGTCCTTCTCAGTAAGCGCCTGAGGCTTAGCCTGGTAGATCGAAGCACTTTGTCTTGAAAGCGAAGAAAGAGGGGGAACGCACAGTCAAAGAGAAAAAAGGGGAACGCACCGTCAGAGAAAAAAAGGGGAACGCGCTGTGAAAACGCACCGCCAAGAGGGAGGAACGCACCATGAAAACGAAATTTATCACCATTAATACATTTCAAATAAAATAACGTAGGTCCTACCATCAGTTCCTGTAAATGATATGTGCTTATCTAGCTGCGCAACGTGACAGACATCACACACTCTCACTCTCTGACGTCTCGCGTGACAGTTATGCGCCTTCAATGGTAGACCTTAATGTATAAAACAGGAATGGATGGTAGGCTAAATAGAACAATTTACGGTTGTTTTAAAAACAACAATTTTTAAATTTTATATTCTCCAACTCATATTTTTGTTCCATATAGTAAAAAAATGTAATAGGCCTACCTGAGAATACTTTTAAAAATCCATTGATATTTAGGGCTTACTGGTCGCACAAAGTTTTCCCCTTGTATTGCATTGAGTGTTTTTTGGTAAATAAGCCTACTTTCGGTTTAGGCGTTTTAAAAATTTGTACTTAGCTCCTGAAATACAGGGTGTGCAATATCGTGAAATTCGTTCAATTTTGCAATAGTCTGGACCCTGTATTTCGGGGACCAAGTCCCAGTTTTGAAAATGGTTTTAATGCGAACATCATGAGCATGTGAGCCTACGCATCACTGTTTATTGCATGATGGTCGACCAAGTAATCCGCCTACACTTTAAAGTAGGCTTATTTACTAAAAACACTCATTAAAATACAAGGTGGAACTTCAAGTTAATTGTGCGACCAGTAGGCCTAGCCTAAATATCAATGGATTTTTATAAAATTCTCGGGTATTTCATTTTATACTACGGTATATGGAACAGATATGAGTTGGGGAATATGAAATTAAAAAATTGTTGTTTTTAAAACCATTCTAATGAACATGGCCGCCTTCAATGCGGTTTTCGCATAATGTGTATATTTGCGTGTAGAAAAATTTCCATTGATAGTGCCTATTACATGGTGCTTAATCGTACGAATAGTGACTCAAGTGGGTTATTTTTTAAAAAATCGGCGAGGTCTCCCCATTAAAATAGGAAAAAAATGTCCCAGGGCAGGGAATTGAAATTTAACTGCAGCAACAGTAGCATTTATTGATTTTAAAGCATTTTCCGTCAAGTGTAATTAGTTTAATGTACCGTATGAAATTACTACGTTGTAAATAAACTTTCTGGTAAAATTTGGCGAGGGCTCATATCAAATATAACATATCCAATAGTGTATAGTACCTGAGGCACATAATTTCGTCGTCTGGATTGCAGAGTTGTGAAAACTCAACAAGCGGATTCTGAAGCAGTCTGGCTAGCGAGATTGACTGCTTGAGAAGTGGTGGAAATTCGCGAAAGTCAGCTTCAGCTTTCGTCGAATTCATGTAGACCTTGGCAAGCTCGTTGTCGATCAATTCGACACCGAGCTGAGGAATCTGATCCGAGTCAACGAGCTCAGTGATCAACGCTTTTACGTCCTCAACGACGATGAGCGCTTCGCGTGATTCACCGCCCACGCCTATTACGTGCGGCTTCTTGTCAAGCACAAACTTGCGCAGATTCTCGAGGTCTTGTTCTTTGGCCAGTCGATCGGACTCCTTCCAAGCGTTCTTGCGTTTCAGCAGATGCGGCAATCTAATAAAATCTGTCATTTCGCCGTCGCCGTCGATGAGAGCTCCAAAAGCCGCCGTGTCCCAGTCTGGGACATAGGCAATGGCCAAAACGCGTATTCCATTAGCCGTGTCAAAATCATCGTCGTCGTCCATCGGCACTTCGGGCGTGTACGGTGCCATCTTGAGCCAGTTGTAGAGCTTACGGCAACATGCCTTAGTGATGTGGTCGCGCGCCTCTTGAAGAAGCCGTTGACGAAGTTCCTTCTGCAGTATCGGATAGAGAAATTTGGTGAGGGCGAGCTCGACAACCAGCGCTCGCTGGTTGTTCCACTCCTGAACGACGCCGCTAAACTCATCGCGGTGATACAACTGCTTGATCTCGTCGGCGTACGGCAACGCAGCCCCCGTCAGCCCTTTCCCCTGAAGGTCGATGCCGACGCTCACCGTGAGCAGACCGTCTTCTTCTCCCATGGAGAGCTTTAGGAAAGCTTCGTTCTTCAAGTCCTTTACAGGCTTGTTGCGCAGGTATTTCATCGAATAACACGGATGGCTTTCGTCAATCTCCTTCACGCCCTTCTTGGTGGCGGTCACGTTGACCTTGGCACGCTCGCAGAACGTCTCGCGAACGCACTGGCGGACCAGAGGCTCTCTGGCCAGCTGAGCGGCCACCATGTAGCGAGTGCCCTTCAGAACGTCTTCAGGCGTCGGGAACTTATTGCTCACATATTCCTGAGCGACTTCAAGCGGTTTCATCGGATATTGCTCAACCTGGGGAAACGTAAACGGGACATTTAATTAGACAAGGATTATTATTATTCGTAATCATTCATAAAATTTAACATTATGAAGCTGCTATCGCGCCTGGATATGCTTATAAGCATGCTTATAAGTATGCTTAAAGCATGTGATTTTAGCACCATGGGTCTATAATTGCTGCTAATAAAATTCTGAGTTGATTGACACTACCGTACCTGTTTGCACCTTCTCACTCATTCGCACCTTTTTTGGCCATGTGCACCTTTTCAGCAAAATTTCGCTCAAAATTAAAAATTTCCAAAAAAAAATTTCAACTAAAAAAGCACAAAAAAAACTTAAAATATAGGTTGTAGATAAAATAAAGAATTAATGAGCAATAAATTGACCGATAAATTGAACAATAAATAGATAAGAAAAAAACATTTTAGTTGATAAGTTTTTTTTTCTGTTTCTGATCCGGTCCTTTTCGATCAACACTCAACGGGTCACATGGACCTAATTACAAACCCCTAGGTCCTAACAGGACCAAGGGACAAGACAAAAACTCAATGGATACAGGAAAGAATCCAATCCCTAAACAAAGTTAAACCACAGTGATCAGAAGTACAGCCAGTATGATCAGAGCGCTATCTGACCGACTGAGCTGAAAAAGTTATAAGCAACATTAAAGCTTAAACTTACATGAGTGAGGTAATTTTAAAATGACAGAGCTGGTGGATAATGCGTTATTTTTTAATTTGGGGTGTTTTCTCCAAAGCCAAATTCATTTAAGTAGGCCTATCCTAAAGTTGGATTCTGACCAAGGCTAGGTAACGTTGCGTAACGACCCGAAACGTTATCCTATTGATAAATTTCAGTGCGAAAATGAAAGCGAAACGAAATTTTTGAATTGCTTACTAACCAAAATTTTTGAATTGGCCAGTAAGAGGAATTGTTGAATTGCGGTAAGCCAAACGTATACTAAATTAAACCTAGTCAAAATATATTAACCTTTATATGAATACAATTATGAAACTTCACCTGGGTAACGAAATGGTTTTTCGTTTCTGATCCACGATAATGTGAAATTGTTTCGGTTTCAACTCACCCTAATTTTAGAAATTTCGTTTCGGATTCAGTTCCAGCCATAAATAAAGTTTAGTTAGGAACAGAAATTCAAAATATTTTACTTTAAAATTGATATTCATATTTTTCCTTTAATTTCAAGTTTCAAGTTTAAAATTTATATCTCTATATATTAATAGCGCAGATCTGTCCGTTCCTCATGGTCTGTGTGCTTTTTGAAAAGATGAAAAAAAAAAGTGCAATCTCATTTTGTTTTTCTTCTTCCAGCGCTCCCAGGGATCGAACTCGGACCGCTGGGGTGGCAATTGCGTGCTTTAGCCACCAGACCCTTTGACCATTTGATATCTTTATTCTTTTCTCTTGGCCATATCTTTCATATCTTTCTTCTTGGCCATGACATTTGCTCCATTCTTATTTAGCTTTTAGCCAATCACGACGTTGGTGGGTGGCGGGTTGGGGGAAAGCAAAGCACAAATAAAGCGCTGTCTCTTCTGCACCATCGCACCCCATTCGTATAAGCTCCCGACTGACGGCTCCCGACTGTCGGCGTCTAAAAACAAGGCGCAGGGCCGCCGAAGGCGGCCGGCGCCTTGTTCATAAAAATGTTCATATTTTCTGACTGCTTAGCATTTAAAAATGTAGTTTCTGTTTTTGTCAGGGGAAATTACAAAATTTCATTTCGGCTTCAGTTTCATTCTGAAATTTATCAAGAACGTTTCAGTTTCGTTTTCGGTTACTGGTACAGGAGAATTTGAAAAATTGCGTTTGATTACTAGGCTTACCAAAAAAATTCCTTTCCGAAATTTGAAATAAGTGTTTTTAATTTCTATACTTAGGCCTATACATTTATAATTTATCTGGGCTCCAAAATGCTTAATATTTGTCATTTATCTAAATGTTATTTTTGGCTGGAACCGAAACTGAAACGAAATTTTTAAATTATCGCAAACAAAAACCAAACCGAAAATTTAAAATCTTGAAATGAGAAAGCAGAAACCAAAATAAATTGTTCTCGTTTCGCGCCCCACAAGGTGACGATAGATGCCACTGCTAGCAGCAAATTCTCCCGGAAGTGATGCTAGTATTATAGGCTGTTACACGGGAGTTTAATTCCGGCTAATTCGACTTCTAATTCCCAATTCCTGGAATTAGAATAAGTGGT
>JAQIYI010002069.1:0-10154 GCA_034700265.1 Polyzonium germanicum
TAGATGTAATTATAAAATATAACAGTATTAAATAAAATAAATTAATACAGGCCTACCAGCCTTAAAACTTTAAAGAAAACACGTTTCAAAGTATAAGATTTGTTTTACTTGATTTGGATAATTGTAAAATAGAAACTGCAAGCTGTAAATTCTTGTAAATTACTTCTGGAGTGATAAGTAGGAATGTAGACTAAGTGGAATTTTTTTTATTTTTGCATATCTTTTACCCGATTTTAATTGTATATATTTTATTAGGCGATGAAGGACGAGGGCGACTCCATTGTCACCGCCAGCGTTAGTGGACAAAAGAATTCGCCAAAGGCGAACAAGAAGGGAAAGGAGAAAGCGGCCAACGTGGAGTCCAAGAGCAAAATGGCCGCATTTCTGCCAGCTCGTCAATTGTGGAAGTGGTCGGGCAAGGGTTTCAGGAGGCCGTCCAAAGGCAAGGCCAGGAAGGAGTTCTACAAGTCGATCACACGCGGCAAGGAGCTGATCAGAGTGAGTCGTCATATTCTTGTCCACCTCTCCCCCTGCGGTCTTGCGCGTCTCGTCCGTGTAGTTTTTGGCTCTTTATGCATCGATGTCTTGCGTACTGAATTTATAATGGCGCGAATTCCTTCCATAATGGAAACACAAACCAATAAGAAAAATTCCGATGTGTAATTTACCTGTTTGTTTGTTTGTTGTTTCAAGGTGGGCGACTCTGCTGTGTTTCTGTCAACCGGCAGGCCACACCTTCCTTACATCGGACGCATTGAGACCATGTGGGAATCGTGGGGCGGTAACATGGTCGTTAAGGTAAAATGGTTCTATCATCCGGAGGAGACCAAAGGAGGTCGAAGACTTGTCGACACGAAGGCATGTATAATTTATACGTGCATAAATTTATTCATGAATGTTGGCGGAATTTTCAGAATTTAATTTGCTGACGACATTATATTCTAATGTTGGAATCACTAATTACACGTCTCAAGACCTGTCTCAGCCAAGATTGTCTGGAGTTAAGTCTCAAGACACCATTGACATGCAGGGTGTGCAATATGGTTACATTTGTTCAATTTGGCATTGGTCAATAAAAATGGCGCTTTTATTAGCCGTTCTTACCATTATTTCGAGTTGAGACAGCTTTGTTAAAGTGATTAGTGATTTCATTCCACCGTTCTTTTAGCATGCTCATGTTCCGTGCTAACCTCGCTTGGACCATTAGTTGTGTTACATACTGTTAACTTAACTAAACAATCGGTATTTTTATAAACAGGGCGCCCTTTATCAATCGTTACACGAAGACGAGAATGACGTCCAGACGATATCGCACAAGTGCGAAGTGCTGTCGTGGAGCGAGTATAGCGAGCACAAGCAGCGCGAAGCACTGGGCACGCAACACGTGTCCAAATATGGCGGCTCGCCATTCGACAACAATGATGTCTACTATCTGGCCGGTACGTACGACCCGCTGACCGGACACGTCACACTCGAACCTGGCGTTTCATGAAAAGAAAGGTGAAAGTGAAAATAAAAAGTCATCAGACATCACGAGTCCACGAATATCGCACATGCATCACGATTTATATCATTTTCGACGTCATCACAATCATCATCATCATCCATCGAGGTAATAAATGCTAACCAATGATTGAATGATGACAATTAATGACGTCACTTTCTGTGCAAATAATAGGCCTACACTCTTATCTCTTAATTATGTTTGGTATTTCAAGCAATTTACATCGTGCATAATTTGTGTGTTCTTCCAACCCAAAATGAACCTCTCCAATTAGTCCAAACGAATATTAATCCGTGTAAACTCTAAACTACCGTATTTAACGCTTAGAAAACGACGTACGTGTACTGTATGACTATTCTTGTTTCTCATCTTTGCCAGCAATCAAAGCATTTTTTTTATTGTAAGTAACTCGGTGTAACTTATAGGTTCTCTGTAAAACCTATACCTATAAATCGAACTATTTTTTCAAGTTTGATAAGATACGGTAGTTTAAATACTCTCTTACCCTTGTACGATTATTAATATTATAGTTCTAAACGCTGCTATACTAAATAGGCCAAATAATCTTCCCAAACTGCAAAAAAAAAAAGGTGGAAAAAAATCAAATATTCAAATAACTAATTTTTGTATCTCAAATTATGCAAGCAACAATGAGAATAATTAATTTAACTTTTAAGTGACGAACACTTAAGTTGACAAGACTGATGAGATATTTGAGACGATTATTGTGACCAAAAATGAAACATTATTTTTTTTATCATTTTCTTCAGATTTCTCCAAAATTGGAAGATATTTCTTTTTAGGCATACATTAACAATTGAGGGCCATGGAGTTTTAATTTCAAAGAATGTTTTTCTTTCAACTTAAATAAAGTGTTAGCTTCATTTTGGTCGCCATCGATGGATTTTTTTATTCTTTTTGTCCGACATCTTGGATTTTTTTTCTAAGACTCAAATTATCGCGACAACACAATAGGATTAATGTGAGCTCAAATTATAAACGGTAGAAATAGTAAAAATAACTATATAAATGTACCGTAGTCGAAAAAAAACGCATCGAATTGATATCTTCTGCTACAATGTTATTTATTATACATTTTTTGTTTGTGTATGTTTTAAATGCATAATTATAATATCAAAATTTGATGGAAAGGTCGTCACAATGGCAGTTTCTTCTATTTTTTTCTTAATGTGGAGGCCGGGACAGACTTAAAAGTGAGTTATGTTTATCTAAAGTGCAGCTGAAAAAACAAAATAATGTCAATATTCAAAGCTAAAAAAAAAATTCCAAAAGATGTAAATAGTGCTTGGGGAAAAAGATTACATATAGGCTTTTAGTTTTTGGCCAATACTTAGTATAAGCTTTATGAATATAAGCAGTACAACTGCATGGGTGGGAATTTTGAACTGCGCGAAATGCGTCGGGGAAAAAAAGCCAGGGGCAATCAAAGGTATACACAGTTTAGAATTCTTATCTACTAGGCCTATATACACTACTATATATATTATATATAAATAAATAAATGTTATTTAAACGTTATAGGCCTACTTATTTGTATTATAAGATATTTAATGAAACAAGGCTAGAAGAAGAAAAAAAGAGATAAATGATGATAGAATATAATTTGTTATTACCATACCGTATCTGTACAAATTTGTTAGTTTATTTTTCTATGCTGTGTGCCGTTTTTTTTGCTTCAAGATAATATGCAAAAAAATAATTACGTTTATTAATGACGTTTATTATTATTTTCTTTGGTTTCATTTCACAAATTCAATTCATACCTTTTGATTTTATTTTAAACATAAGTTTACTACAGTAGGCCTACTCTTGTGATAAAACATTTTCTTTTTCTTAATTTGTTAAAATTTAAGCATATATTTGGTATTGAAAAAAGGTACTAAACAAGACAAAATGAATGGAAATCGTTCATTTCGCTAAATTCTGTGAGTTTTCACTTTTCGAGTTAATTATTTTTGCTAGGTCATGTGGCAATCTTTATAAAAGTTTAAATTTAAAAATATAAATTTCCTCCAATCATTTACACTCAAGAAAGTATACGGTTTACAATACATGTAATAATAAAATGACAATTCAAACTGTGAACTTTAAGCAATGATGTCAAAAAAGCGCACGAATGGAAAATATTATTTTTAAGATGTGCAAAATGAAAAAATAATATTTTAAAGTAAAATAACAGCAATAGTTGGGCCTACGTGCTATATATATTTATATATATATATATACGTGTAAAAAGTACGATCAGTCGATCACGTGTAAACGCAACACTGATTTTTCTAAAAGTACGTGCAAGAGTGTATTTTTTTGTGTAAGTGCGTGTGTGCCAATCTCGGTGGAATCTCATGCGTTATTGTGCAAATCCCGGTTTTTTTTATTTAATTTTTTGTAGTTCAAATTAAAAACAAAATCAAAAATGTTCATAATAACAGGTCTACATAAATTTACGTTTAATAGTCATGCATAAACTTAAACGTATTCTCAACTTTTTTATATAATTACATTAAACCTTGAAACGTGTGGACTTGTTGATTGTTTTTTTTTTTTTCCATTTATTTGTTTTCAACTTTTCATACGCAATGTTTATACATTTATTTTTATTATTATTTACTATCGTTGTGTTTATGGAGCGTGTATTTTATTTGTCATCCACGATTTGTCGATTTTTTTTGCATGCGTTTTCTTTCAACTTATTGATTCAATTGGTGTACGTAGGCCTATATTGTACAGCTTAATGATAGTGGCAAGTTCTCTTATCTTATCTTGAAAACAATATTGTCGGCGAAAGAAAAAAAACACATGCAGTGTTTAACAAAACATCGTTTATCGCGGTTATTTTTTTTTTATAATTTTTTTTTTTTGGGATTCTGCATTTTAAGTTTTTGTACAAATTTGCATTCGTTGGCTTTCTTGTGTACATAGAACGGCATATAAACTCAGACGTTTAAACAATTTTGATTAAAAATATAATAGGTGCCTAAAATAGTTTTTACTGTATAATTTAATTTTATTCGTTTGGCTGAGACTTAATTTAGCACATTTTCATACATTTGAATTTTTGTACGAGCGTGTTACGCAAATGATAGTTATAAGCTTACATCAAATTCATTGGCAAAACGCCAAATTTATGCAATATTCAAGTGTTGAAAATAGCAATGGTTTCTCTGAAGGTCCTCCGCTGGATTACCACCAAGCTTACGCCCAACGCATTTGCCGGAAGTGACGTCATAATGGAAATAACTGAGAATGAATTCTTCATGAGAAATACGTCACACATTAACGTCGCCATGTTGGATTGGCTGGTGGGAACCGAACGCCCATTTCATGATGTTTGTGTAGCGCTCAGGGCCACTAGCGCGGCGCAATAGCGTCTGGTGGGAATCCAATCTTAGCGGCTTATTCTTGCTGCAATTTTGAATATCACGCATACGGACGCAACTTTTTGTTTGACCACTTGTCAAACCAGTTATAACAAAAGACCCAAGTCTTTGAGTTATGAATTTTTAATGCGCCATTTTGGCCGTTTAAATTGCCTTTAATTTTTGATTTATTTTATTTGCATATATCAATTTGACTTCGTTATAACTACCGACTATTTAATTAACATTTTTTGTTCACCATGGACATGTGGACGCGCATATGCATGCTTCTCTGGCAGGCCCGCTAGGCCCAAATATATTTTACATTTTTGCATTTTGTGTATATTTTTATATAGACCTACAAGCGATTTTATACCCTGTTTGTTGAGTGCATAAATCATGACTGAAATTACCAAACAACACATTTTCAATACCGGTCGGTCTATTCCATGGACCTAATAAGCACTGATTATGTGTAGTTGCTAACTAGAAAAAACAAAACAAAATGGGTAACAATTTAAAATTTCAATCAATCTTGAACTTAATTTTAGCGGAGAAATTGATTAGGCCTATACATTTATTTAAATTAAAATATACATGTACCGGGTACAAACTAATTTTACTATTGGATCTGCATCTAAACATTTAGTTCAAAAATACATTCTTAATTCCAAATTATCAAACTCCCAAAAAAGTATTTAGTTGAGCGTCATGGAAATAATATCCGGTTTGGAAATTTTGGTTCAGTGAAGATGTAAAATCTCGTGGTCAGATGGCGCTGTGATGTTAATTGGGTAACTTCCTTCTGCTGAATTTGTCTTGTATGTTAATTAATTTGAGCGCCACGCTCGAACGTTCCGATTAATCATCCAACGCTTCATCAGAATAATTATTATAAAAATCAGCAAAGTTTGTCCACCCCTGCAGATTATTTGCGTTTTCAGCATCTGTTCGGCGGTGTAAAAAGGTCGTTCAAGCATGCGCAAAACAAAACTACCAGACTTTCGTCTGGGACTCTGGTGCTCGGCTGCCCGACCTCAGCGTAAACGGACAATTAAGTTGCGTTCACACATTAGCGTTAATGTACCCAGCTGTGCGTTCTCGCGTAGAACGTTCTATCCAGGAAGTGACGAAATTTCATGTTAATGACGTCATGACAACGTCTTTGATTTGTGCAAACGACATCAACGCCATCTACAATCAGTGCAACCCATATTTCTTTTTACTTTCACAGAATTTTGTTGAGAATGTTGTTTGTCTTTTTGACCAGATTATTCAGTTCATTGTCCACGCGAACGAAGCCTTTTTTTGATAAAAATTTCCATACTGCTACATGGTATTTGTGACAATTCTGACCATTTTATGTGACGAATTTACTCCTTTATAAACTGTTTTAATCTTACTGGTTTATAATGATCAATGATAGGATTTCGGGGTCAATAGGTCACAAGTGGAACTCCCGTGGCTCAGTTGGTTGAGCTCGCTTCTACTCCTGACCACTGGGGGTTAGGGGTTCGATTCCTTCCTTGGTCCTTCCTGTCCCTGTCCCTTGGTTCTGCTAGGGCCTAGGGGGTCTGTAATTGGGTCCACAGGACATGTTGACCCCGAAATCCTATCATTATCAAGAAAGTGAATCACCCAATTAGGCCTACAGACGCATAGGCCCTGACAGAATCAAAGGACACCAGACACACCCAAAGGATACAGGAAGGAATCGAACCCATAACCCTCAGTGGTCAGGAGTTCAAAGATCAAGTTCCGGTTCTAACCCACTGAGCCAACGGAGCTTCCTTAAGTTGTAGGCTACTTCAAATTATAACTGGTTGTATGAGCTAGCCGGAATCACTAGTGCAAATCGACTCAGACCTGTCTCAAGTCAAGACAGCTGTAGCAACTTCCGATTATGAAGCTAAATATTAGTCAAAATTATATACGAGCGTAATTATCAGTTCTTCACGCGCTTCTCGACCCTATTAGACACTCGCAAATGTTGACTGTTTTCTCCCAGAACCAAAAGTAGAAAAGCTCTCTTGATTCGAGACAGGTCTGAATCCAAACATAGGCGGAAAATACGTCATTTTTTACGTTTAGAGAATACACGATATGCTCCGAGCCAAATTTGGACGCCGCCATTGCAAATAGGGTTGCGCAAATAGACTACAATGGAAACGCGGCGCTCCGAACTTTCGCCTTTTTGCAATGGAATAATAACATCGTCTATAGAATGAAGAAATGACGTCATCAGAGCCTGTTTTGTCATTTTTCAAGTCGTGTCGACAGCCTTAGTTTTGATTCTTTGACTCTTTGATACTTTGACACTTATTTTAAACGTTGAAGGTGTTTTCTACCGTATTTTATTTTTTTTTTAATTCGGGCTATTTCATGGCCAGCACAGTCTTCTCTCCCTGAATCTCCCATCTGGAGCTTCAGCCCCATCGAGCCTAGCTACTAAGGCCTATAATCGGCGCGCGTCACGACGCACCGCAACGTTGACGCAAATGTCTGAATACATCATCAGAAGGCCTAGAACTTTACGAGCGCAACACACCTTGCATTTTAATTCATTCCAACTTTTTCGGTTCTTCCCCCCTCCACTTGTCCAAATGGATTCGACCAAAAAGGTAAAAGAAAAAAAAAACCATGCATACCTGCTTGATTGTTCTGAGAATTTATAGCCAATCTGAGTGCTTGGTTGCCTCGAGAGGGAGGGGAGAGAAAGATTTTTAAAAACATTTTTAGAAATAAAATAAAAAAAAGCCAAGACAAAGTTTCTCCCCCTCGCTTTGGTCGAAGAGGGGCTAGTACCTTAATACCTCATTTTGCAATAATCCGCGCAGGGTTTACCTGAAATCTCTGCTCGCCTGATTGTGTGTGTCCGTCCGTCCGTCCGTCTATCTGTCCGTCTGCGTATTGTTTCCGTTCACAATCTTCAATTGAATCACCTGGCTCAACTAATGTGGTGTGGAGTGCGCGTAAAAGTGCTTCTTTTTTTTATTATGGAAGATTTTTGAAAGTTTTTGAAACTTTTGAAAGAAAAAAAAGTACGCAAAAACAGTTTAAGTAGAACTTGAACCGCACTCAATTGGATTATGCGCCGCCTGTTGTTGTTAAACGTGTTCATTTTAGGTGGAATTCATCATTTTATGCTGGAATTTAAGACCTTCGATTTATTTATTGGTATGAAAGAATGCGCGCCATAAAATTAGGCCTAGGCCTATTTCGAATATTCAACAAGTTGTTTATAGGCCTATAGAAAATACAATTCGATTTAATCGATACGATCTACGTGTGACCTGTTTAGTTAACTAGCCTAACTTTGTTCGTTTATCAAACTAGGCCTAGACGTGCTGGACCTATAGGCCTACAATTTGATCAAGTTTAGCGCGGGCACCTTAAGTCTAGGCCTATTATTTCTTTATCGACGAAATTTAAGCAATTATAATGTATGTAGGCCTACGATGATTGTACGTAACTAACGTCAGCTTGGGCTTTTATGTGTTTTATGTTAACCTTATGGGGCAACTTGATCAATTATTATTATTATTAACCGATTAGTTAACATCTTTGGCTGATTTAAAAGAACACAAATCAGGTTTTATTTGGGTTAAGAACGAGAGATTCGTTGCTTTTTCCTTTGGATATCTCTAGGAGAGAAAACGAAGATCGAAACAAACATGGCCACAAATATGGCGCGATTTCAAGATGGAAGATGTTCAAAGACTTTTGATATAGGCCTAAACCAAGGCAACTTCGATTTTTTTATTTAATACTGTAACTTAAGAAAAAGGAAATCATTCTACCATGCAGATTCTGGCATTGGTTTACGCTTAAGCCTACATTTTGAGACCCTTGATTTTCTGCTTACGATGTTAGGGCCAACTTTAAATTTCATTGCCGGATAGGCCTACTGCTTACAGTATATAGGCCTACTCGTATAGACTACTAGGCCTACATGTAAATGAAGTGCGTTCAATTTATTTTTACAATTTTCCAAAATATTATGCTTTGGTATATATATCTTATAAAAGCCATGATGGGCTAATTAGACTGAGCCTAGACTACTATAGGCCGATATGGCTAAAAATGTAAGGATTTAATGATTTTGGTAGCCTATAGGCCTAGCTATAATCCTATAGGCCTATATTTCAACTTAAAATGGTTGCAGCAAAATCTAACACTATTCAGTCTATTCTCCATGCGATCATGCATGCATTGCTGTCAATTTACATCATGCAGTCGATCAAGTTGAGTCAATACCGGCATTTGGCTTTAATAGTTTAATACAGTAGGCCTAATGTCCAATGCAATTTTTAGGTTACGGTATGTGCCTTAAATTGCAGCGTAGTAAAAAAAAATTAGGCTGCGACGCGCTACGTCTTACGTTGAAGGCCTGCTATATGGTCTGATAAGCGCGCATAATGAAGTTCATGACCCACGTGAGTCAAGGTCTTAATAGGCCTAATTTACTACCCCCCCCCCATACCTCCTTTTTTCCAAGTTCAATTTCAGATACATGTAACATTCATGAGTTCATGACTAATCTGACTGCCATGTTGACTAGGCCTATTTGAACTGGGGGGAGGGGGATGTGGGAATGGGAGAAAGAATCTAAACTTCTAAAGGATGTTGACTACCCTGAAGAATTCCTCCTCGGCCCCCCCCCCCTCCAGAAATTGTAGGAAATCCCAAAACATATGCCTATAAAAAACTTCAAAATTGTTAGTTACTACAAAATGCACAATTTAAAGGCGTTAGTTGCTTCGCTCGATCACAAAAATGACATCGATCATCGTAGTCCCATGACGTCATTGAAAGTAAACGAGTGGGCCTGTATAGGCCTAGCCTAATGAATGTAATGATAATGTAAATATGTAATACCTAGGCTAATAAAGTACCGAAGGCCTAATGCCGATGGCCTCAATTACCCCCTAGGACCCTAGGTCATCCTAAGTAGGGAACAATTAATGCAGGAATCACGTGAGGGCCAGATAAATTGCTATTGCTATGCATTATAAACGCCGGAATCACTAATGCAAATGTCAGACCTGTCTCGAGTGAAGACGGCAGCTTTAGCAACTTCCGGTTATGAAGAGAGATTAGTCAAAATTCGTGAGTGCGTAATACGGTCAGAACGTGCAGAACTGATGCAGATGATGTCTAATTTTGATGGCAATCGCCCTTAATCATAACCGGACGTTTCTAAAGCTGGCTTGACTCGAGACAGGTCTGAGATTTGCATTAGTGATTCCGGCCTAAGCGCTCAGCTACCAGAT
>JAQIYI010002070.1:0-10152 GCA_034700265.1 Polyzonium germanicum
ACGAGGCCGGAAGTCAAGGCGGAAATGATATAAATAATACCGCAAATACTTTGGTAAGTGTACCGTCTTCTGCTCATACATCTTTGGATGCGACGTGTGTCATTTTCTTTCTTTTTATCTGAATTTATTCAGAAACAAAAGGCCAATGGAGGGAACCATTTGTTTTTGATATAATTTTGGCAATAAATTGTCACGCTCCTTTAATCCAAATTTTTGGAATTTAAAAATGAATATTAAAAATTGGATTGTAAAAATTAAAGTTTAATTTGTATAAAATTGAAATTATTTGTGTTTAACGTTGATTTCTAGGCTTTTCAATACATGTAACCTTGAATCCAAGCTTTTCACATAACGTTGAATCTACGATATTATTTCATCTCATTTCATTATAGCCGATACTTTTTAAAATAAATGTAGACCTATAGTACCTCAAATGTTTGTTGATTTGTGATTGATTTTGAACCGCACACTTTCGTCCATGTGAGGTTGACGTGAAGAATGTCACTTGATTCCATTCCAAATACGCAGGACATGTCATTTTACACGTGTGAACCGGTTTCATACCGTCTTCAATACGGTCCGTGAAATAGAATGCTCAATATTGCACTTGCACACACATAGTTTTAGCGTTGAAATGACGACCTACTCAACGAAGATGTTCCATCATCCAAAGATGATTTCAAATGAAACACGGCATGGAGCAACGCTATTTTTCGGAAGTGACCAGCGTTTTAACTTTTACGCGTCTCACGGCGTGTTAAACAAAGAACACACACCGAAGGAAGAATAAAAAAAACTGGAAATCTGTTTTCCATTTTTTATCCTTTCCTTTGTTGACGTCCGCGATTGGCACAGAAGAATTGTCCAGTAGAAAAATTTCATGGAAACAAATAAAGAAGTGTTACTGCACCGCTGAATTAGCGTGCGACGTTACGCTCGACGAGGCAGCCACGTGATGATGGCGTGATTCTGCCGCTGCAGCAGCGGCAGAATGTGAAGTGACGGTTGAAATCGACATTTCGAGCGTCTTAAACGTCGCGCCAATGTCGTCTCGAACGACAAAATCGTTGTTGTTATTGTTGTTGATGACGCCATTACTGCTAGCGATGGTCGCAGCGATTCCATTGTTCGGAGTGACGGCATCGCCAGCGAACGTGAGCTTGGACGTCAAATTGCCAAAATTATTTCTCGACAAATCGCCAATCAGCTGATGGTGATGGTGATGATGAGGATGGTGGTGATGATGGTGGTGGTGGTGGTGAAGAAGGGTCGTCGTCGCCGTCGTTGTTGTTGAAGGAGACGAAGTCGAAGCATTCGTTCCATCATGCTGCTGTTGCTGCGGCAAGAGCATCATCATCGGATGCAGCCGGGATGATGGCGGATTATTGGAGAGATCACCGGTAATCCGCGGACGATTCCCTTGCTGGGCCAGCGACGCTGCGGCTGCCATGGGGTGCGGCGACGAAGCGAGCCGCGGTCGATAACCTCCGCTAGCGTCATCTGTTTTGCTCAAATTCACGGGCGATGAACGACTGTGATGCTGTTGTTGTTGCTTCTGGTGCTGCTGTTGTTGTTGTTGGTGTTGATGTTGTCGCTTGTGATCGCCAGATATCAGCGAGTGAATATTCGGGCTTGACGAACGGTCACGGTGTTGCTGCTGCTGTTGCTGTGACGGGTTCTCTTGTTCGTCAAGGAAACGATCCATGTAGTCGCTGAGCGAATCGAAAAATTAAAATGAGAGCACAGGATTAGCACGGACATTCGATGAAACACCTTCTTATGAGGGGTCAGTCAATAATGGAAGCGCTAGAATCGACGAGCGTGACGTACGTGGTCCCTGGATGAAGCGTGTACTTTTTCTTCTCAAGTCGAGCCTTATTGGCGAAGACATCATGTCGTTCGGTCTTTTTCCACAGATAGTAAAACTGTACGAGCTCACCGATTGAACGCGTTCGCACCTACGATAAAGTAAAATCACATGGATAGTTCAAAACGCATAAAAAAAAGTCACCAGAGCCATTGTACCAGACCTTGTTGTGCTGAATCTGGTGGAAGTCCTTTCCGTAAGTGCGAAGACCGTTCTCGAAGCTTCGACACTCCTCTTCGGACCAGAGGCTCATCGTGTCCGCAGCCAGCACTGACTGCATTCGACGTCTCCGCATTGCTTCTTCGATATTGTAGCCACACTGAAGCAGCATGTAAAGCGCCTGCTCGTCGTCTCTAACGTGACTGCCACAAGGAATCGAGTGGACGCTCTGAACGCTACTGTTCAGAGGTGGCTGACACTTTTGAAGGTACTCGTTGACTATTTTGGGAACACAAACCAAATTAATTACTAAATAAAACAAGTTAAATGATAAACAATACAAATTAAATACAAAACAAGACAATTTGAAGGGCTATTCAAGATCTGTTCGACGTTTTTTTATTGGTTTATTTTATTTGATTTATAATTTTATTTAAAAATTATAAAAATTAAATTGAAAGAAAACCCCATTTCTGTTACTCAATTTAACTAAATTGAACATTTTCCCACAATTTCTATCACGTGTTGGCTCACACATGTCAACTTCCGGAAAATGCCTCGAGCACCATCTAGTGGCATCTTTTGTAAACTGCACTTTGTATACTCCACTCATGGTGATCGGGCTCGAGCAGGATGACGATTGCGTATACGACGGAGCATAATTCCTCGTGAACACAAGAAATACGTAGCCGGAAGTTCGAATGTGTTGTCATGATTTGGCGCCATATTTATCACCATCATCTGCTGATTCAAATGTAATTTTTCTCACGTTAATGATGTTGATTGGATTTCGGGGTCAAGAGGTCCCAACGACAGACCTCTAGGCCCTAGCAGGACATATGGACAAGCCAAACCCTCAAGGAATACAGGAAGGAATCGAACCACTAACCCTGAGTGGTGAGGTGTACAAAGGAGCTCTAACCCACTGAGCCACGGATATATGAGTGTTAGTTGAGAATGAATCAACTGATTATGACCTTTTTTACAAAAGAGGTTCCAGAAATTAATGAAAAATCAAAGAAAAAATAAGTTTAATTTATTTAGATTTTTCAAACAGATCTTGAATAGGCTACAAAGACTAAGGCTAAAGAAAATAAGTTTAAAACTAAAGAAAACAAATTAAATTATTAAAGAAAACAAATTAAGTTATAAGGAACACATTAAATGCTAAATAAATCATGAAAAAATTAATTGCTGAACAAAATGAATTAAATACTAAACAAAACAAGCATACCTTCACCATCTGTGGCCTCAGACGGATCCCAAACGAGCTTGTCATCGTTCTCGTAGGCAGGAGCCCCATCGTAACGACGAAGTCCATCGGGAATAACCGCCTGATAGTCAGAACCAACTTGAATGACCTGAAAGTGTGAAGATAATTTATAGACACGCTGACACACTTATTTTGAATATCCTCTAGACCACCATAATCCAATATAGCAGCTAAAGGGGTACACCAGTTTAAAACAAATTAAAATATTAAAAATTCACGCTTTTATCAATACGCATCCTTTTTAAATCGGCCTCATAGTTCGCATGGAATTCGAAACGATGTAATGGGATTTTGATGTTTTGTTGAGGGCATATGGGCATGCGAAAAGAACGCCACCAAGCATGCGAAAAGAAGAACTTTCATCCAACAACTTCCGGTATTCAGCAGTTATTTTTAACTCATGTGTTCGATACAAGAACATTTTTGCAGCCACAAATAATTTAATTAATAAACACAATAACAAAAAAAGGACATGTCACAGGCAGGATTCGAACCCATAGCTGCATGTTGAGTAGTGGTCTCCTGCGCATTCTGGCGCAGACGCGCTATGTGGTAGCACAGTTTTACAGGAAGTGCTCGGGAAAGTTGCACAAATACGCGCCAAATTTCAGAAAATTGTAACTCAGGTATTTATGGTCCGATTTCATTCGAATAAATTTTGATAATTCTAAAATAAACAATTCAAATAATAGAATTAAAACCATAAAACCGTTATGCAAGTTAAACAGGAGTAGGCTTTAAATCTTTAAACATTCTTGTGGAAACCTACTATGCAAATTGTGCAAACCTTTTTCCAGTCATCGTCTTCTTCAGGTATATACTCGCCATTATCCGATTCGGATTCAGACTCACTTTGATGGTGTGAAACGGCAGCTGAAATATAATAATAGTACTATATTAGTAATTAATTAATAAGAAAAAAAATGAAATCAAACTAAAGTTGAAATAAAACACACATCGAAGCAGTCGGCTATTCGAAACAGAAGCATCGACTGAGTCCATCAGATCGTGAGAGGTAATGTCCTTTATGCCCTGTTGGTCGTCCATTTGTAGGAGATCGCGAGCAATCTCGTCTTTGTCCAATGTCAGATCCTGGTTGCTCAATATTTCCTCAGAAGAGCTCGACTGAGTGTCCACCGGATGATCCACCTGGCTTCCGTCTCCATAACCGTACATGGACAGCAGGTCTTCGATGGGCATATCGCCCTCCTGAACATATATTTTCAATATTGTTTAAATTGTTAGAAATGATAGAAACATATCTCTATGCTACGAAAGAAGATACAAGATCGATCAGTCACACCTTCTGCAAGTCGTCCAATTCGTTCTGCGCTTCTTCGCTGCTCTCCATCGCTTCTTCTTCTTCCATTGTGCGCTCGTCGTCGAAGTCGTTAACGAGCATGTCCGCCGAAGGATCAAAGTCTCGGTCTGTTTATTTCGGATGTTTAAAAAAGCTACCATTTATTTAAGCATTTAAATTTACACGTGAACATACGTTAAACAGTTGAAACGTAACAGTGTACTTTAATTTTCCAAAAGTTTAAAATTTAAATCGAAGTGAAAATATTTAATAAAGAATGTGAAGTGATTAAATCGTTCACCATTATTCAATCATTTGGCCTACACGACTATACTATCCTGTTCACCCGAACCTCTAGTGGCTTACAGTACTGACAAGAATACTTCTCAGCATTTCATCAAGCATGTCAATTAACTATCTCGTCTGCAGTTATACAGCTCACAGTTTACCAGTTACCAGCCGTTTGTCCAGCTAGACCTACTATATAATTGTTCAATCGAGCGAAGAAGCAGACTCAACCCGTATGTGCGTCGTCTGTTCAATCGTCAATCGTCTGTTCCTAGAAAGTCAGGTCCCACGTGCACGTTGAAAGCGCATAAATTATATGTGCAATTGGATTAATTGGTGCAAAAACTTTGGCCATGCGGCGCGCTTAACTTAGAAAAAAGCTCGCGTTCTTTAATCGGCCATAGGAGGTATCCACGCTGGCCGCCATATCAAAGGTACACATTTTGGCCGCTGATGTCGCGCAACAGTGGCGCCATAGCGTCTATAGAGCGTCCTTGGCGCCTATCTCCGAATCTTCATATATATTAATAGCGGATGTCTGGTGTCTGCCTGACTGCCGATCCCTCTGCGTTTTATTTTTAAAAAAAATAATTTTTCCACTGGCGTGCGCTACATGTACCACTCAGCCACGCAAGCTTTCATGGCTACATCAGATTAAAACTTGATGTTGCTCATAAGTAGGGGTCGTATTTATATGCATTAAAAATGGCTAAATATGCACAAATAAATCTCTAAATATGCACCAAAATCTACAAAATATGATTACAAATGTTTTATAAACCTTAAAGTAGCCAAAAAAATGCACTAAACGATTAATATACATTAAACCCACAAGGGCCAATATATGCAAAAATATGCGCTTTCAAATTTTAAAATTAGGACACAAATTCCATAAATAGCTACCTCTTTGCATACCACTTAAAAAATATGCAAAGGCATACAAATCCGACCCCTACCCATAAGTCATGAACTTTGCGCCCTTTTGATTTTCCCGCTTGCCCCTTCCAGCCAATCCCTGCATCCTTTCTTAGCCAATCAGGGTGGTCAGCATTCCCCCTCTTCTATCGGAGAGCGAGAGCGGTTCTACCCCCTCATAAAGCGCTTCGATCTAGAAGGCTAAGCCTAAGGCGCTCTCAGTGAGTGGTTTCGCGCGAAGCCACTCACTGAGAGGGACAGTTGTTTAGTCTGGTAGATCGGAGTGCGCACAGACATCCGCCAACAAGGGGACGGGCCGCAAAGCGGCGCCGTCGCCTTGTTATTTTTTAATTGGGGCATGACTTATGCATCTTAACCTTGTCAGGGTTAATTGGAGTGCATGCAGAAGCGTACGCAGAAATCCCCCCCCCCCCAATAAAATGAAAATTGAAACGCCACTAAGTCTAAGGACCACATTTTAATTCAATGGGACCCCATTTTACGTTTAGGGGATCCCACAAGTATCAAAATTTGTTACTTTTGCGTTTGAGTGAGTTTTAACAACATGGTTTTTATCTCTGTGATTCCTGTGTGAATTAAGGAGGCCTTCTAATATGTACCTTTTTTTTGCACAACTGGTATCGCTTATATTGTCCAACACAGGTGCTACTTCCTTTGGAGATCGTCATACCAGTGCTGTGCACAAAGTCGACCCTGCAAACAAACAAAGGAAATTTAAATTTTAACAAGAAATCTTTTAACTATGTTAGCAGTCTATGATGAATAAAAAATATACATCAAACGTAAATAAAACGATCGTAAATTAAAAACAATACCGGTAATTAATAAAAACAAAAAGTTGAGATGACTTAATTATAAGCAGTCATAAACTACTGAAATGGAACAAATCACGAATAATAATTGTCCGCGTGAACGAAGGACTGTATGGGTCGTCGATAACACACTGCCGTTGCATTTGCACGGTAGTAGGTTTTAACCTCCTCATAGGGCTTATAGCACGCGCTACTCTCGCGTACACGCGCCACGCGTGATCCTACAGTCATCCGTTTGACACACATCCATGAACCTGTAAGGCTGTATCAGTTGCATAGAATTTCTCTGCTCACAAAATCGCGCTTGCCTATAATTAACCAACCTCATTGATCTCGTCAGAAAATTTACATTAGGCGTAGCTAACAACATCATGCCAGCCGTACATGTGCATTTAACTTCTAAAATAATCTCAAGAGCCTTTCTCCATATTGTCAATTGAGACGAATAATGGCAAGTTGACATCCAAGACCTGCAACGGAGTTTTCTAGAGTGCATAAAGAGAAAGTTTCATAGCATGTGTTTGCAGGCACTCTAGAAGTTAGGACAAACATATTGAAATGTCTGCGTAACTGCATCGATGGCGCTAAATCAATTATTTATCTATAGCAAACACTGACTGGATGAGGATGACATTTGAAAAGTATAATGTGCGTCTTAGCGTCTTTGCAAGCAACGTATTCATTCATTCATTCAACGTATTCACCAAGGAACGCGAACTACATCTCCATTTTCCAACATTACACTATTACAGTAACCATAGATTTTTTTTTTTTTTTGCTCGCTCAAGTAAAACGTGGCACCACGTCCAAAATGAAACTTCATCTCCATGCATCTGTGACAACCATCACTTTCAGCAAACGTTTCCGATGCAAAAAGATAATGTATGCGGCACTAAAGTGTGAACAAATATTTTATCAACATAAAATAAAGCCCACCCAACCGCTCCTCCTATTCTACATGTATGAGCCAGCCACCATCCAAATACGATCCAGCATGGTTCAAGGAAAAACATATAAATTGTAGAGCGTAGACGTACTTGAGACATTAAAAAGGGTCTGGATGATTGTTTTGATAGACCCTTGTGGTTAGGCGTCAAGAGCATTTTTTTTAATCCGCTAACTTGTAATGGCTATGCAACTTTCCATGCATGCACTCAAGCATAGTGTATTTTTCGCCAACGCACACGGACATAATACTCCTACGTACAACATAAGCTACCAGTTAGCCAACCACAACGGAAAATTGAAAAGCAGCAGCAGCTGGGACGTTGATACTCGACAAGAAAAAAGTCCACAGTTATGTATACAAACAATGTATAAGCTCAATTGTCAGATGATGATTCAATGATGAAAGAATTATTACCCCCTGACCTGGGAGAGATCCATTTAACTCAATGACCCAAACTTTGGAATCGCAACACTACCCTGCACAGCCTGCCATAATCAAGATATAGGCCATAGATGCGCCAAAGCTCCCAAAGCTGCTTGTTGATGGGTGACCGGTGGCGCATTCTGGTGCAGACGCGTTACGTGGTAGCAGATTTTTACATTAAGTGCTTCAAAACATGTAAAAAAATAAGTGTGTAAAAAATTTTTACACACTTTTATTTAACTTGGGACCGCGTCTTCTTTCTTTCTTTCAACCACGAGGGGAGAAAGAAAAAAAAAACAATAAAAAGACAAAACGTCAATACGTGGTTTCGAACTCGGAGCAATTGGTTTAGTAGACACGTACGTTGGAGGTAGGCCACTGTGTATTCCATTCGATACAATGTTAAGAAACGACATAACAATTATTGTAATTGATAAAAAATAACTGCTGAATACCGGAAGTTGTTGGGAAAGTTCTTATTTTCGCATGCCCTTGCCCACCATAAAAGGAATGGCAAAAACCAATAATAAAAAGGGGTTTGAGTTTTTGCCCAAATTTCAACTTAAAAAAAAAAAGCTTTTTGGTTTGGATTTTGGTGGAAAAAGACGCTGTAATTTAAGGATGAAGTTTTAAGAACAAAAACAAAAACCAAAATTCTAGGTTTTTCATTCTCGGGTTTTTCGGTTTTTCTAGCAAAAACCAAAAACCATATTAAAAAAATGGTTTTCCAGACAAAACTAAAAACCAAAGTACCTGCCTATTTCGAATTTCAATTTTTTTTCTACACAGCGACCTTAAATGGATGCCGAATTGATAAAAAAAAATGAATTTTTAATATCTAATTATTTTAAAAACTCTATGCCCTTTAATGCATTTATTGTATGTGTTCACGGTAAACTAAAAGCTTCGATATGGAAAAACAAAGACAATTTACGAAACGTTGATTATTCCACGCCATATGTTTCTGTTCTAGGTTCTAGTTTTAGCTTTCACTGTGTACCTGTGTATCGTTTGTTTATTTTACAGCATTCACATCTTAAATAATATTTTTTTCTTTTACAAAAGGTCCTAAAAACTCCTAATGTATTTCCTATTTCAGGAATCTTGACTAATATTCAATGGCAAGGAAGATACAATATGCTATAGTGTCATAGGTTTAGGGCCGTATCACTAAGCGGAATAAGAGCGACTCAGGTGATGAGTCAAAGCAAAGTTTTTTCTGAGCACGCGATTCTGTTCACTAGCGACTCTAAGAACCTGAGTAAACTCAAAGCTAATAAAATTTAAGAAAATCCTGAGACGCCAGGGGGTAGACTCAGGGTTGTGCCATATTGGTTACACACTGTATATTCGTTGCAAAGGATGCCTATCATTTAAAATTAGCTTTCAGATTGACCTTATCATTTGATATTAAGTTTTAAAATTATTTTATACAGATGATGATGCATGTATGTAGGGTATAGCGATCATAGATCTACGCGATGTGCAACATGCAAAATGACAAAAAAAAAATGATAATTGAATTAGTCGTTGTTACAACTGTCACATGAGGCATTATTATCAATTGCTGAAATATTCCCTAAAGAATTGACTTTGTAATTCGAAATAAATGATAAATGGTTTTAAACTGATCCATAGACATTAATCTCAATCATACTAGTTATTTCGTTTATGAGGGTAATACAAATAATGCATTCAAATGCAAATATAACTCGCAGTGTAACTACTAAGTTACCCCTACTAATATGTAATTCCAATAATAATGGAGAGTAAGAGTAACGCGTAGCATCATGAACACTACGAACCGTATAATGATAAGATAAATAAATATAAAATAAAACAAAATAAAATAAATAAATTCTAAGTTAGTCATTTAAAGTTTCGTAAACAAATTGGTTTGAATACTTCATAACTTTGTGCGAATTGGTCAGAATAAGGCCAATCTTGTAGAAAAGATTCCTCGCTCACTGATTTTTGTAAACCAAAGTTTTACAATAAATTGCAAACTGTTGCAAAAACCTCAAAATCAATGTTTCTTCAAAAACTGGTAAAAAGTCACAATTTCATCAAAATTGGTCAAAATCAGTCAATCATTGCGAAAAAAATCCTCGCTCGCTCGGCCAATGTCTTGACTTTGTATTTACT
>JAQIYI010002071.1:0-10147 GCA_034700265.1 Polyzonium germanicum
TCACCGACATCCCTTGGTTCATCACATCTGGTGGAGATGCTGGGGTCTCTACGAAGGATCGACGAAGTTTGTAAGTACTAGGTGTTCGTACGTCATTAAAGCGTCCGATCGCCCGTTATCTACGAGGAGCAATAAAGGACGCCATTCCCTAGAGGTCGGCTCCATTGTGCAAAAAGCTAGGTCATTCGAAAGGCCTAGTGACTTAATTAGCCGGCCGTAAGGCCGACTGAGGAACACAAGGGCTTAAACAGGTGGTGAAAAGACGGCCATTTTGGCTGGCCATCTTGTGTTCTTTTCCTTGCCTATTCTTGTTTTGTCCCTTTGTTCTCTTTCGACTGATTGGTAACACAATTGAGAGTCAGTTGGGGGAAAACTCGGCAGATTACTCTGATCAAGTTGTCTAATGACTGGTCGTTCGACGTGGAGGAGGATTCAACCGAGTCGACAAGCCAAGAGCTCCACTGCGATGAAGAATACGTCGAGTAAATGCGGTAAAGAGGGAAGCCAGACGACAGCAAGGAGCGGCCGTCGAAAGGTGAAGCTACTAGTGACCCAACAGCGGGGTTATCCCCGTGCGCACCGGTTGGCCCACCTCGTACAACGAAAAGCGAGTCAGGGACTCGCATTGAGCGTTTGGACACCGTAACTCCGGATACGGTTGTCGATAACGCCAAACCAAACCTTGACGGCCAATCGCCGGAACGGAGCCTGGACCGTCAATGGCAACCATAAGTGGGAAACCAGTTGGACCTCCGGCTGGGGAAACTCAGCTGGGGGCCAGCGCTGAGACGGCATTATTTTCAATGCCAGGGCCTTCCGGCTATCAGGCCGCCAGTCAAAGACCGGAATTTGTGGCGCCAAGGCCGTCTGCCCAGCGAGACAAGACGCAGCTGCCTGTGCTGCAGGCTGATCTGGACAGATGGAGCCAGTCTTCTCGAGCCTTTAGGCAAGATTATGACGAGGCCTGGAAAACTAATCTACTGGAGCATAGTCCAACAGTTGGCTCAATTGCCACAACAGATTGCCCATCTCGTGAGAGCCGAACGGTTTCCGGAAGTAATTCCGGAAGCAGTCCGTAAGGTGACACGAGAGGATATAGAGGCTGCAAGAGGACCTGGACAGGAACCTCCGTGGGCCGGTGCGGCGCGCCACCGCTTAGCGTGGTGGGAGAGGACGCCAGAGACGACCATGGAGGACATGGCAAATAAGGGCCGTTGGCACCGCCGCAAGGGGGTGCCAGTGGAGGAGGCCCGGAAGACCGCAGGGCGGGCCACCGTTTTCAGACCCAGATAGACCCGGCAACGGTCCGCCGTTGCGTGGGTTGCTGGGTCCAAGGGATCAATGGGTTGAGCCGACAACTCCGAGTGGCGCAGCTCCGCCCATCTACGGCCGAGGTGGCGGAGACGGCGGCTACTATGGGTTTCATGAAGTTACTCAGCGGTTTCCGCCGAAATTTGTTAAATTCGACGGACCAAAGACGTGGAAGACCATCTGAAACGTTTCCCGGGCCAAAATCCTGGCTAACTGGACCGAGGAGCGTGTACAACAAGAGCTCGTCGGCAATTTGACCGGCACTGCCGAGGATTGGCAAATGTCGATCTTTAGGGACCAGTTCCCAGAATTTCAGCCGTACATCATCTTGGCTGAGGAGATGATTAAAATGTTCCGCCTTCCCGGAAAGAAAGCCCAGGATAAGGCTGAATTGGAAGCAAAACGGCAAGCTGTGGGCCAAACCATCAATGATTACATTGTTCAGGTTGAACGATTGTTTCGTAGCGTGCATCCTGTAGGGAACGAGGACACGCTCCTTTATAATGTTCGTCGGGGTCTATTAGATGGCTATAAGCGTCGGATGGCCTGTAAATCCGACGAGAACTGGCCAAAGTATCGGGAAAAGCTGAAACGACTAAGTACTGATGACATGATGAAATGGGAAAAGGAGGCGGCAAAAGCTGCAGCTGCGGCAGGCGACGGGAAGAAGATGGCAGCCAAGTTGAACTCAACTGGTTCTTGCGATCCAACGAATCCGTCGCAATCATCCAGCCAAGCTAAGGCAGGCTCAAACCCACGACGAGGAGGTGGCCGGGGTAAGCCGAACTCTCGTAGCTCGGCTGCCCCGGGCAATAATCCTCCTAAGGATAGCACGAAGCCGACTACCAGTAGTACTGCTCCAGCGGCTTCAGGTGGCAAGACGACTGAGGGGAGATCCCCCTTAATTTGCTACCATTGTCTTAAACCCGGACATCGTGCCTTACAGTGTCCGTCAATGCCGGAAGCTAGCAAGCCTCCACTGGCTGCAAACTCCGGCAGAGGCGGTACTGCGAAGATGGTCCGAAAACGCACTAACCCACGTACGGTGGAGACTGCCCAGTTAAACTAGGCAGGGTGCCCAAGAACATGGGTCTTGGTGGACCGAAAGTTGTGAACGACAGCAAATCCCGACCCGTTTGTGCCAAAATTAAGATGGAGGAACCAATAAATCCTCTACTCTTGACAAGGAAGTGGTACCAGGCACGGCTGCCCGCAGCTACTGTCCTTCAGTTGAAAAGGCAGTGGCAGCGATGGGTCGCCGCCATCGCAGCAAGGAGGTTCCATTAGTGGAAATCCAATTTCCGTCAGGCCAACGTATTCCTATGTTGGCCGACACGGGTGCTGTAATTACCCTTGTCTCAACCGAGGTTGTGAGACATTTAAAGCTTTTGGTTTCCCCTCTAAAGGAGGGAGACCCGAAACCTGACTTTGCGGCCGCTGCTGGTAATGCCATCACTGCGGTTAGCCACTACCGCGGCCCAGTCAGGACTGAGGGCCAAGAGATCGACCAGTACATCTGGGTCGTTGAAGGCTCGAATGAGGCTTTACTCGGCCGAGATGCTTTAAAAGCACTCGGTATTCGAGTTTACGATGGCAGCATCGTCAAAACCAGAATGGATTACGTCAATGCCGGTACTGCTACTAGCCTCGACAGGATGGACTTTCCAGAGGAAAAATCGGACGGCGAGACGTCGACGCCCGTTCAAGAGAAACCGGCTGAAAAGCCGGTTCTGCCAAAAGTAGTGGAACCAGAGGAACCGAAGGGGGTACCGTTTACTCTTCAGGTTGCCGGTAACCATTCCATTGAGTCTGGATTTGGAAAACTCGTAGTGGCTAAAGTGTGTGCTACACCGCCTGTAGACCAGTTCACTTACGTGACGTCTGCAGAAACCCATGAAGATGAGTACCAAGGCATCCGGATTGGTCAAGGCGTTTGCGTTACGCACGTACACTGTGACTATCCAGTGCAGGTGGCTAATTTCGGTCGTGAGACTATCCACCTGAAAGCCTGCCAGGTGATTCATACGATGAAACATACGTCACATCTAATGTATGCTAATGACGCGACACTCTGGCTCACGCCACACATCCCTCAACTGAAAAGATGGGTTGTACTTTATCTAAAAAAAACGATATTAAAAAAAATTTATCAAAACGCGAACAAATTCTTGTACCACATTTAACTGATTCCGAAATAAAATATATGATTGTAACCATCTAACAGATTTGACTTCTTCCATAATACTTTGAATAGAAAACACTCGTAGAAAAGAAATCACAAAGCTCAACGAGCCAATTATCACAGTGGATATTAGAACAAGTTATGATTTTAATTACCAATAATATCAAGAAAATTCCACATATGGAATTGGAAAAAAAAAAAAGAAACTAAACAGCCGAGAAAACCAAAGTTCAATCATCCTGTGATGACGACGACTCGGAACTGCCGGGGTAGCGCAGCAGCCTCAGCCTCCATGACCGACGTCGGGTGATGGCGTTGCTCCAGGTGACGGACACCCTCCTTGTAAATCTTCAGCACCTCTCGCACCGCCGCTGCTTCCTTATCCACCACGAAGTTATTTCTAGTACAGCGTTCTTCGTTGCACTCCACTCGCTTCTTGCGTTGAACTGCCTTGTAACTCGCGATCCTCTTATCCCGTTCGGACGAAGACGTCAGGCGACCACGTCCTCCACCTGCATCCAATTAAGGCAAACACGCAGCATACTCCCGTTCGAACCGGCAATGCAGGCTTCATGTAACTTCTTGAGCTCCTTCCATTCCCGGTCTGCAGCCCGCTTGGCTTTCCCGATGTGCGGATACTGCAGGCGCCTCAACACAGCACGTGTTTCTCTTGCGCGAACTGGAGCAAACAGGCACGCATCATTTTCCTTGTCTTCGTCGACCACTGGCCAGTGACAACGATGACGCAGACTCACCTGCGCCGCAGACTCGTCCTTTCTCGATGGCTTCCGTGGAGCAGCTCGCTCCCCTGATGACGCACTCGTCATGACGTTTTGACGTCACCCTCACCTTTGGTTTCAAACTCGAACCTGTGGCAACTGCCTCCCCACTCGCAGACACGGTCAATGACGACAGGCTTTGGCGTGGATGGTGGAGGGGGTGGCGGCGGCGACCCCGCACGCCCCCTCGTCGCCTCCCTATTAGCAGTTGTCACTGGACACAAAGGAACCATCACGACTGACAAAACCGATGGCTTTAGCACGGCGACCGACACCTGCCCTGGCTGAGCCTGGTTATAACTGTAGGGCTACGGACGACATCGTCACGTAGCTCCCGGGTCGTGTATGCCCTGCTGGCGTCAAACACGGTCAGCCTCCGACGAACAGGGTCCATGATGACCACACGCAGCAATGAGACGCACGACACCATCTAAGGTGCTCTCTTGATTAAATGGCCCTGTACACCCAAATCGGGGCGGATGCCTCACATGAACGACGAGACGGTCGTCCATCGGCATCAAAATTCACTACGACCGGAGATTCCACCATCTTGGCAGCCTTGTGTTTGTCCGCCATTTTGGACGACGAGAAGCGATATGGCGCCCGCCATTTTGGGTGCCTGTAATAGGCCCAAATCAGGCTTAACCTTGACCCCCTTTTCCAATAAATCAAACGATATTTCATCACTTACATCTGACATATAAGGTGTCGACAACTCATCTTTGAACGTTCGAATTTCGTCCCACGTTGCATCTTTCAGGATGCCTAGGTGGTGACGAGTAAACAGTTCACGATCCACGAAGATCTGCTACACGTCTGTCAACATAACCCATCTCGGCAGTCTTGTGGCCAAACCATCATCGTCATCAAAGTCTGTTCAGCAATACGACGACTTCATTGCAGCACTCAACTTTTTTGCTGACATTTTCACAATAAAACTTTTCTCTTACAGCTAACACACGATCCTTCCTTAACGACAGCTTGTTGCTAAGTGAGGGCTCGCTGTATCCCTCTGCGCTCCCCACCTTCACCATGCATGCGCGGTTGGCAAACACGAACGAGTCACGCCTGTACGGATTACTTGAATGTTGATTCGCACGGCGCTCCGGCAAACTTCTTTTCGTTTGTAAACCACCTTGCCATCTAGCAAGGTCATTTTCGACCGCCAGCATAGGACAACTCGTAAGCTGCAGCTCCGGTCCTTTCAATGCAGGAGGAACTGACTTAGGCAGTTTAGACGCATTTACACCATAAATGATGTCCGAATAAATCTCTGCCTGCTCTGCATTTCGCATGTAGAGCACAATTTCGTTCACCATGGTATTAGCACGGTTCGCATTCCACCATCCGGTAATGGTTGCCCTAGCAACCTGTGCAGCCTGCTTATACGCGAAACCGTACGCACCGATCCAATGCACGGAAACGCTATTGACCTTAGCGTATAGATTACCTACTTGACTGGCAAGTCGTATCCTGGTGTCAGTTTTGCACACCCGGTCTTACAGCCACCCAAAGCTTTGCATGCTTCGAGCAACCGTGGACCAGCAGCCGGATGGATCGTGCGGTCCACGCCGCCACCACCCAACAAGGATCTGTTGGCTGCATTGACGATTGCATCGCCGAAAAATCGTACGATGTTTCCACGAATCAACCAAATGTTGCAACCCGGTGGCACAGCCATCTTCACTGACTCGGTGGCATCAGTACTTCTGGTTCATGGCCAACTTCACTGAACTTAAGTTCTTCGAAATCCACTGTTTCTGTCTCAACCAACTCAGTGGAGGACGAATCACCTTGAGAAGGTCCACTCTCCTCCCCCTACTGACAAGAAGCCAAGGGCGTTGGCATAACACCCTGCTTCCGATAGTGTCACGTATCACTATACGGCTTCAGGTATTGGAAGTTTAACATCTGAATTTCCTTTCAGCCTTGGCCGTCAAGAAATTAAAGCTTGTAGACCTGAGGACCACACTGTTCCAGGATTTTGGCATGGCCACAAAACTTAGGTATTAGCTTCTGGCTCTGCCGGCTTAGGAACCAAGTCCCTAACCCAAACCAAGTCACCAACCTCATACACCGGAAGCTACGAGTGATGGGAGTCGTACCACTTTTTCGATTTGGCTTGCACACTTGCACAGATTTCAAATTCGCTTGAGCCTCCTCCCAAATGCGCTGAGACGCCGTCAGGGTCATCCAGAGGCATCACGACTGGAACATCCGTCAAACGGTTGTCCAACGGAATCCGTGCCTCACAGTTGAGCATCAACTGGTGAGGCGTGAATTTCAATGAAGCCTGCACAGCTGTGTTGTGGGCTTTCACAGCAGCATCCAGCTTCTGCGCCCATCTCGTAGAACCATCCTCCGGTGCCAATTGCTTAGCAATGGCCCTGACAACGATCTGGTTGGTCCGCTCAGTCAGACCATTAGTCTGAGGATGATATGTGGTAGATGTCAAATGGACAATCCCATACTCCCACAAGAACGCTTTAAGCTTCTCGCCGATGAACTGCAACCCATTGTCCGACACCAATCGCCTCGTGTCGTAAAGTACTTGAAAACGACGTCCCGTAACATACGTACAACGCCTGCTGCCATTGCCTCTTTGCACGACAACGCCACATTATAACGCGTGGCAGAGGACCGACAAAATCGCTGCCCCACTGTTCTCCAGGCTTGCCACTATGCATCGACTCCAAACACCCAGAAGGCTTCCCAGCTGGAAACTTCTGACGTTGGCACACCAAGCAAGAGGCAACATAGTTGACTACATACCTCTTCATATTGAGCCAGAAAACGTGATTGCATAGATGTTCCCACGTTTTTGTCATCCCATGATGACCCAACTCCGGATCGTCGTGCAGAGCTTCCAACACCAACGCCGGTGAGCAACCTGCAAGTAGTAAACAAGCTTGACGTTCGCTGAACGATCAAGCATCGCATACACAACATCATCCGTGATTACGTAGTTTTTGTGTAACCTTGAACGAAATTCCGCCTTTAATGTCTGGTAGACATGCCAGATCTCGTCCCTTTCCTGCTCGACACCCAGGTTCTTCAAAGAGATAACTGAGAACACCTTCACATCGGCCATGTCCTCACGCTTCTTGGATGCTTCCTCTGCTCCATCAACTAATGGAAGAGGATTTCTGGACAAGCAATCCGTATACAAATGCGTAGAGCCCTTCTTTCAACTACCAGAAATGCAAGTTCTCAAACGACACAAGGAATGGTGATCAGTAACTATCGAAAACGGTCTCATGGCCAAATAGTGGCGGTACTTGGATAGACCGAGATGATGGCCAAACACTCCTTCTCAGAGACAGTAATTTTTCTCACTTCTTGAGGGAACAGCTGTTGTAGGCCAAAGCCCTGGGCATGTCACCTGTCTTTGTGTGATAGATTACCACTCCCAGACCACGATCGAAAGCATCTGTGTGCATGCTGAGTTCCGCCTACGGATCATACATGCACATCACCGGTGCCGATATCAAATGCTCCTTCAAAGTCTGGAAAGCTAGCTCGCATTCCGCAGACCAAGAATTGGCGTATTCTTCTTCGAAAGCTGATGCAAAAGATGAGCCACAGCCGAGAAATTTGAGATGAAGTTTCTGTAATAACCCACCATACCCATGAAACTTGTCACGCCCGTCAGATCTACCGGATGTGGAAAGTCCTTCACCGCTTCCACCTTCTTTGGGTCAGGCACAACACCACCGGGTGTCATGATGTGACCCAGGTACTCAACTCGCTGGTAACCAAAGTAACAGTTTAGTTGCAGCCTCAAGTTGGCACATCTGAGCAACTCAAGGATCTGGCCCTGCCGCTCCATGTACTGCTTGACTGTGCTGCCAAAGCCGATTATGTCATCAAGTACACCAAGCACTACTCGCACTTGTACCCATGCAACAGCATGTCCAATGCTCGTTGCATGGTTCTAGGCGCGTTGCACAACCCAAACGGCAACTTAGTAAATTAACAGCCCATCAACGCAGATGAAAGCTGTCTTTTCGATGCCCTTGTCCTTCATTGGGATCTGCCAATACCCTGACGCCAAGCGTCCCAAAGTACACAGCCCCTGCCAAGGAATCCAAAGCATCGTATATCCGTGACAATGGATACTCATCTTGTTTCGTCTGTGCATTCAACTTTCAGTAGTCGATGCACTAGATAATCGCCATTCTTCTTTCAAACAATGACGACCGGACTATCGAATGGACTCGAGGACTTCCTCGCTACACCGCTGTCCACCATGTCACACTCTTACGCATGATCTCTCTCATTTCAGTGGATTGATGACGCACACAGTCTTGAACCGAGGAGAATCGCCGGTGTCGATCCAGTGCTCGCCAATCGTTGCCTGGGCCAACTCGGCATTAGACAATGCAAAGATGTCCCCATAGAACATAAGCAAAGACATCAACCGAGCTTGATCTACGACCCAAGCTCTGGATTAATGTTCAAAAGAGCCCGAAGCTCTTCTAACTGCGTGGAGTTAAAGAAGGAGGACACACCACTGTAGGCACAGCACCATGCGAGACCCCACTCTGTCCTTGCCCGTTGAAAAAGGCTATCATCCTTGAGAACTGGGACATGAAATTGGCTGTGACCCCAGGAAGTCATGGGAATGGAACCAGCCTTCGGAGGAACCACAGTACCACCGCTGGCATAGTCTCACACGACGGAAATCCACTCGGAGCACCACTGCTTGTAGCACCCACGTTGGTCTCTGCTGACGTAGAAGGCATGCTAAACGTCACCAACTCATTAGCGCCTCCACCACGTCGCTTACCTCCGAACTCAAATTGCAGAAATGTCGCCACCAGGGCCCGAAAACACGTGCCTATCTAGTCTGACTTATCCATGGTTGACGACTTTGCCGACGATCTTTACCGTGCCTTTTGGCGGCATCCAACTCGTACACTAACTATCTTCCAAAAACACCCACCTCCTCCCCCTACTGACTACAGGCACCACCTGTAGCTCAATCGAGCAGAACGGAAGTTGGAAGATGAACAGAAAGTTTCTTGAAGAGATGCCTGGAATCCCCGTGGGAACCAGAGCACACATCGAAAATGGTGGTGAAAAAAGGGAGCACCCTTTGCATGCACTAGGCTAAGCCTACCAGGCCTAGCTGTGTAGCGACACACACAGAAACCCACAACTCAGCGGATCTCCTCCACCACCCACACCAGGTGCAAACCTCACCAAATTGCTCGGAATCACCTCCAACTCGCTGTTCCAACAATACCTGTAGGCACCACTAACAGATATTGACCACCTTCACAGAAAACTCACACAAAACGACTCTGGAAGACTTCACTCACCCCCTCAGAAGCACCAAGTCATCTCTACCAATTGTGATGATCGGGGAATCCGTTCTACGCAATGAATAAGATCTGCTGACGCAGGTAGCTAGAAAGATCTAGGCTTAGGGTTAAAGATACATCGAAAGAGCAAAGGATAACCAGTCGTTAGTGAGGTTAAGATGTTTTATTGGAGGAGCATAGTGGAGACACATCCGTGCTCCATGACATCCACAAGAGAAGAGAGATCGATATCTCTTACATAATGATTCATACGATGACACATACGTCACATCTGATGTATGCTAATGATGCGACACTCTGGCTCACGCCACAAGTCACAGCACAGTATAGAGAAGAACAGTAGCACAACCAAGGTATATAGAGTATAAGGTAGGGCAATAACTCCGATTATTTCGATATATTTGAAAAACCGTTAATCGTGACGTCACTCGGCGGAAACAGCAGACCATGCCATTGCAGATTGCAGGGGTGCTAGCGTATTTACTGTATTATTCCTATTTTAGCTTTATCTTTTACTTTGGTGTTTAGCTTTTTTTGTAATTTGTAAT
>JAQIYI010002072.1:0-10143 GCA_034700265.1 Polyzonium germanicum
GCTTTTTTCAACTTTAAAAAAAAACTTGTTTTTCGTCTTCAAATTTGAATATTATTTTTGTCGAAAATTGAACAAAATATTAAATTTTTTCACTTAAACTAAGAGACACCCTGGGAAATTCGAAATTTCATATAGGCCTAGCTCTTCCTCCTCCTCCTCCTGCATGTATTGTGTAGGCCTAGGCCTATATATTTATGGAGTGAATAAGTGCAAGTCGAGTATCTTTAATTTTTTATTTTTTTCTTTGCTCGGTCTTTATTTACATTTCAAAGAGGTGATGATAAGAAAGACATTTGTGTCAAAGAAAATGATGAAGTTTTTTATTTTATTCCGTCTTCTTAGGGTACGTTTTCATTTCTAAAAGTTTCTAATGAGATTTTTATGCTGAAGATGTATTTTTTTTCTCTTCCGAATTTGTTTTTATTATCATTACCGTGATGCATGTGACTGTACTGCCTAGACTTTCCGGACGTTGCGCCATATAGATCCTTAACAATAGAAGCTGTCATCATCATGTACGGCCTAGTTCTATCATGGCTGCAAAAAAAAAAAAAATCGAACAGTGAATTGATTATTTTAGTTGTAGAGGATTTATGTTTTGCAGGCAGCAGACAGTAATTTATAGTAGTCGTGTTTGCTCTCAACTTTGGTGACAGACTTCCAATATGTCGATAGATTCGTTGGCGCCATTTTGTTCTGTTGCCCGTAGAAGTATAATTAAATTTAAAAAAAATTCTTAAGTTTGCGACAGTGCTTGAACTTTTACTTGGTGGGTGGGTTCGCTCTCAAATATTCACATGACTTTTGCAGTTTAAGGACTGATTTTCACTGCGCAATTTATATCCTGCAGTGTATGTGAAGCATTTACTGCTCTTGGCAGGAAGTGACGTAATGCCATTCGAGCAGCTGATGGTTACGCCACCAATCCAAAATAATTGATTATAATTTCATGAGAATTCACACGTAGGCATTATGCCTACTTTGGAAGTCTGTGACGCCATTTTACTTCTGAATATATTAATCGTCTGAGCTACGTGTAATATTTGTAACTTAAATGTCGTCACAAGAACTTTTATTAATTAATTAATTAATTATTTAATATTTTTAACCGTATCGTAGAATTTAGTTAGTCCTCAGTCACAAGACCACGCATCTCTTTAGTTTGATAACCGCTCTAATCATGGTGGCGCCATCTACACTCTGCATTCTGTATTATTCAGTATTGTTGTTTGTTTGTTTTCCGCACCTTTCTTCTACCCTTTCGTGGGACCGAAATGGCAAGTGGCGCCACGTAGGCCTAAGGACACCTGAAACAGTTATGATTGTGACTCACCCTTGTAGACGTCTGTATGTATACGTCATGGTAACCGGAAATGAGCTTCATCTGCTGGCCGCCTTGAAAGGGAAACACTCTCATTGAGTTAATATTGTACACGTGCAATGAAAGGGAAACAGGGGTATGATTTAACATTGAGCACCGCAGCGCTCCTAGCGGCGAAAAAGCGAAGCCTAGAAAAACTTACTTGGTCTATGGACCTCGTAATTATATGCAACATGGATGTCAGATACTTGTCATTTGATGGGTCTCACAAGTTCCAATTGTGTTTTTTGAAGGAAAAAAAAAAAATTTAATTAAACATCATGGTTGTGACAGTGACGATCAATGCGAACGCAGCACAATGACTCAATGAGTGAAGGTGATGGACTATGTTTTGTGATGTGACTGGGAATCTGGGATTGAGAGGAGTTTTCTAGGGGGATGTATGAAGGATATGTCACTGAACGGGTAACCAGCATGCCTAAAATCGTCTGTCTCTGTGTGTCCCTTGTTGAGTCTTCTTTTTTTAACTTTTTTTTTATACAAAAAGACCTAACTTGTTTTGCTATTCAGATATGGAACAAGTTACGAAGCATGTTTTCGATTCGTTTCACTTTTTTTGTACTCCATGACATGTGGCGGCGGTGGCGGTGGCGTTCATGGCGCATCTTCAATTTAATTTGAGAAAATATTTCCCAGGATTAAGTCCGCATGGTCCTTCCTGTATTGCCTTGTTGCATTTCTGAACTGGTTATTTTCCCCAGCTACGAACTCCAAGTTTACTTGTGAGTTGTGACCCAGGATGACCCCAACTGCATAATATTTACGTCGTTTTTCATTGTGGTTCACTTTTTCGGGCCTAGTAGGACTAGTTCAGTGGATTTGTTTGTCCAATCTGTGCCCAACCTACGTGCAGCTTTACGTAAGTTTTTCAGGCCATTTAAAGGGAGAGTAGGCCTACTGTTGGAAAAATATAAAAATTAAAAATTATTGATTGATTTTCTTCTTCACCAATAAAATGCCAAAATAAATAAACATTTTTCTTTTTATTTCCAAAATTTTGATCGCTTACTGTTTATTTAAGAATATTTACAAGGATCTATCGGTACGATAAAATATCGTCTGAGTAGGGTAATTGTGTCCTTTTGAAAAGCACATGCCGTGAGATTAACAAATTTCACTTCCGTCTTGGTTGCTTGGACGCAGTGACGTCAGCAGTGCGCGCCCTTTTCAAAATAATCAATAAAAAGTATGTAAATTTCTTTTGATTTTCACATTTATTGCCACAAAATGATTCAAATTGTTAAAATTGATTTAAATAAGTTTCGTAGATATTTTATTATTTCGGAATTCGGATTTATTATCAGAAAAAATATTTCTATTCAGACAAGATAATCTTGAAAAAGGTAAAATCTAATGAAAACACTTCTTTAAAAACTAAATATAATTGCTTTCATGTATCAAAATGCATTTTTTTGCGCAATCGTAGTAGTTCGTGTTCGTTCTTCGATAAAAGAGAGATAGCCAATCGAGTGAGCGATTGACGGTGCGCATGCGCAATCAGGAAGTAGTGTCAATTTTCCTGTTTAGAACGAGCATTCCGAGTCAGGCCTATTCGTTTCGTATTTCCTGGGCTTTCTTTTCTGACCGACATAAAATCGATGAATTTGTTTTTTTCTCTTTTCCTCCGCTTTTATACTTTCATGTTTTACAGAAAGTAAAACAAAGAAAATGCATTTCAAGAACAGAGACTACTTAGTAAAACTGAAAGAACGAAAAAAAAAAAAAAATAAAACAATAGGCCCAGAGTGATGTCTATACCGCAACGCTTGCGTTATCGTGTTCTGTAGGCCTACGTCTAAAGAATACAAAATGCAATCGGGCAAAATAAGTAGATGTAGCCTAGAAAAAAAACTAAATCAATTCACGCAAATGAGCGTTTTTTTGTTCTTGCTTAAAAAATATCCTTTAGAAATAATAAAAAAAATCCTTTAAAACGCTCTAATGTGGCGAACTCGGGGGAGGGGGGAGGGGGGTAGGCTTCGCAAAAGCCTGCAGGATGTAGGTGAGAGCGGGGTACTAGAACGTAAATTCCTATATGGAAGATGGCCGACTCAGGTGTGAAGTCAGTTATAAAAGAAACAAAGAGGTTTAATCAGGTTACTTGAAGTCTGCTCACTTGCAAGTCTGAAGTAAGAGTGCTTGAGCCAAGCCGGATCACTGTCCGGCCTGGGAGTCAAGCCAAAGGTTAAGTTAAGTTGGGGTTACAAGCACTAGGTGGTGCCAGGTAGGGTCGCCTGGTCACCACACTAAATTGCAGCTTTGTTGTTAGTTGGCTGAGAATTAAAGGCTACAGGACAAATTCACTTGAAAGGCAAGATTAGTAAAAATGAACCTAAAAGTACCAAGAAAAGTGCGATCTTTTGCTAACGGAAAAATTCGCAAGTCTTAACGGCGCAATCGAAAATAAAACCGTCTTTTTTCTTTTTATATTTTTCTGATTTAAATAGAACTTTAATTTACAACAATCACAACTTTTTCACACAAAAACGTATAAAGTTAATACCAGAACTTTTGCATCGCGACAAAAGAGCATAAAAACAAATTTTACTTGGAATGAAATTGTTCGTCGTCGTTACGGGAGTTGAAATTCAACAAATTTTCACCAAAAATTACAATAACAATTATAGCTTGACACTACCACGATTCCAATTTCCATACACTTGTCACCATTGGGGTACATAATAGGGGCCATCACCAAGTACAGTGTACTTCCTACATGCCTAAATACAACGTCGATGGAAATCAAGACGGTTTTCAATATGGTGCATAAATTTTTTTAGTGGTTGTAAAGCAAGAAAAGATAAGACTTTGGCTTACTAAAGGAACCTAGGCCTGTTATAGCAAGCAATGCAACTATTGGTCCCAAGAAGATTCGCGAGTCACGATATTTGACAGTCATGTTATAATAATGATGATGATAGAATTTCGGGGTCACTAGGTCGCATGTACCTAATTAGAGATCCCTAGGTCCTATCAGAACAAAGGGACAAGGCAAACACAAAAAAGGATACCGGACGGAATCGAACCACGAACCTCTAGTTCGAACTCCAGTCACGTGGACTACATCTGTGGTCGCAGTCTTCGGGTACTCGGGCTTATCAAACGGCACTTTTCCTCATGTGATAAACGCACCAAAACTCACTTATACAAGACTCTTGTACGACCGATTATCGAGTACGCTTCAAGTGCATGGGACCCGGCAACCATTACTAACATAGCATCCTTGGAACGAGTCCAAAAGAAAGCTGCTCGTTTCATATGTAACGAATACCACTACTTAACAAACAGCGACGACCTAGTCCACTCTTTAAATTTTCAAAAGGCTATACATTACAGCGCCATCCAGATAAAAAATAAGATAATTTATCAGGATTTAAAAAAAAAACGAAGATGATGATGATGTCGAAACTAAGTGGTTTAACAATTAACACGGATACGTCCAATTCATTTCGCAATCAAGTCTTATTTTTGAATATTTCCATTGGATCATATTTCGTATTAAAAAAACCCGACGCTAGAAGCTATTTTCCAAAAATATATTTTGGGATTGAGATGATCTGTATTTGTGGACTATGGGAGTAAAATCTAGGAACTTTTTTTGTTGATCCCTCCCCGCTAGACCACTGTTTTGTGCGGACGGAAACTTTGCCAGGGTAAGTTGACACTTTTGTGCCTCAACAACTCTTTGTACGCTCAGTCAGTCTGTCTGTCCGTATGTAAGTATTGAAGGTCCAGAGATCGTAAGCAAGTAAGCTTGTACAAACACACATAACGATCAAACACTAATCAACAATAAATAATGTCCTTTCTATTTTTAGAGAATTTTTTGCTTTTACACTAACCAGTTTGTAACGGTTGTGACCTCGTCCAATTAACGCTCTTGTATTTGGTTTCGCATCGATTTTCAGGTGTTTCAGCGCACTGTTGCACCTGGGATGAAGATGAGTGCTGTTTCCTGAGCTGGTACACAGTATGGTGTAAGTTGCCTCTCGAGAGAAAAATAAAAAACAAATTAATCCAAACAAGTAAAACCGAAATAAACAAATTAACACATAAAAACCAAAGTAAACACATTACAACAAATGAGCAAATAAAAACATAATGATTTAAATAATTAATGAAATAAATACATAAAATGATCAGTCATCGTAAATGAGAACACGTATTAATTTAATTTTTGATTCGCACCGTTAATGGCCGCCATCAGGGATCTGGGTGGGCGCCATCCTCCTCATCGTCGTGGCGTTCTCCGTTCTGATCTGCTGCTTCCGCAACAACCGGCGCACAAGCCATCACAGTGCCCGCCACATGATCGTGGTGCACAGTCCGCCCCCTCGGTACGTCTACGGCAGCATAGGTGCCGATCTCGATCAGCACGGCAATAGCGGCCGCCACGAGCACGCCCATCAGTTCGTCCCGCCATCCGTCACCTACAAGATGGCACTGCCCTCGTCGCCGCCACCTTACATTGTAAAGACAAACACGCACACTAAATGAAAATAAATATTTATCTTTATAAAATAAATAAAATTACGTTGTTTACTTTATATATTAAAGGATATGCCACAGTACAAAGTCTAATGTACGTGGAACGACGCGAGGCGTCGAGCCGGAGCTGAGACGTCGACACGTCGGCCCCTGGAAAGCCAACCTCGCGTCTTGTCGGCCCTTTGACCTTCTCTAAAATAACGCCAATTCAAAAATTCAATGGAAGTAACTGTAATACTGACATTTGGATTAGGGATTATCAGATTAATTAAGTATTAGAAATCGGGGTTATTAAGGTCGGGGCCGTCTTCTCTAATCATCGCTGCATGTACAGTATATCTGCTAAAGCTGTCAAAAAGCTAAACGACCCATGATGTTCCTGTTTTTGTATTAATCAATTATACTTAATTGCATTTAATCTCGCGAGCTTGATCTGGATCTCCTCCCTGATCGAGATGAAACATCGCTTTTTGAAATCTGGAAATTACTTTCTTATTTATGTAATAATTGTCTTTTTTTCAATCCAGTTCATGTCTTATTAAAAAAAACTATTTAAAAAACAACATTGCTCTTTACTATGGTTCGCTAACTAATGCCCTTTTGTCAACTACGCGTATTTTGTTTGGGCAAAACGGGAGAGTGAATAAGGGACCTAAGCGTGATTGCAACTATATTGAAATAGCGAAAACGGATGTTTATCACAATTCGATGTTCTTTGATTTATTCAAAGAGGGGCAAATTACAAGGTGATATAGTCATGGCATTACACTTTTTCTTAAAAATTAAATTTATAAGATCGTCCTGGCAGCCTCCCCCACCCATTGAAAATAATTAACACTTTCTCCCTCTAAAAAATACACACATACACGCACACTTAAAACGACGCACGACAATCACTAAAAAGGTCACGGCAAGATAAAAAATCAAATCTCTGAATTCATTAATTTACGCCTCAATAATATTGACCTTTTAAACGCACGTGAAATATAACTAGTATTAGCGAGTTATTTTTTACGTCTTTTCCCTTACAAATACATCATAATCGCCCTCAAGACAAATTTCTGCGAAAGCATGAGTCGGCCTATTGAATTACAAGCTCTGTAGCGAATTCTATATAATCAGGGCAAGTCACGTGTCCTGCACGTCCAAACCTCACGATTACAATGAATTATTTCTAATTCAAGAATTTCAAAATTGAAAAAAAAATTCGACATGGCACCCCTACTGTTATGCTTCAGCCTCTATAGATAATTCTAGAGCAAATCACTATTCTAGTGGGCTATCGTAATGCAATTAATCTAAAAAAATTACTGCCGCGGACCGAGAGGGTCATTAAGCCGAACAGAAAAGCTGGAAACTACAATCGATTATCTGCTACTTAATTTAGCCGAAATAGGTAATGATTTCAAGCCGGCGGTGCACTCAATACTCGTACAATCGCCCCTTATTGTGATTAATTTATTTTAGGCAAATGGAATTGGCATGATTCCATCTGCGGATGGCACAGTAGCTATTATAAGTAGAAGCAAGTATTTCACAGATCGGCTGCTTGAGAAATACCGTTTTTTTGGACTCCTCTGTTTGCTTGATGTGCTAAAAAATTCGAATAAGCTAATTTGCATATTAAGCTAATATAACAATCATCATTTACAAAATAACATTAAAGAGTGCTCAAAATTCACGATTCAAGACCGTCGAGGTTTATTTTTTTTCACTTCAGACTACGCGCAAATGGCACAGTTGTCCGCAGGGGTCTGGATCGCGGATTTCATGCGTGGACATGATCGACTGCACACAGATTTATTGACGTCATAGTGAGATGATGGATGGTGTGCTGAGTGGCAGGGGGTCGCCCTTGCAAAAGCAACAGCAACAGCAGCAATGTCCAAAATGGCCGCCCCTGTCCACATGAGGAGGGGGAATGTGCGCCATCCTTAGAGAACACCTGCGTCATGCCACACGGGTGGAGTTTCTACGGAACTGCGTGTATGCGTGCCACCCATGTTATTCAGTATTATCGCCATCTACCCGTGCGTGGCCCCCGCGTGTGTCCCACCAGTTTGATTATTATTATTATTATTAGTGTTAGTATTAATGCGCGTTCCTGCTGCATTCCAGCATACCTTTAACCCAGATTTCATTTGGGCGGGGGTGCGGAGGCGATGCGTGGAGAAAAACAGACCCTCATAGCTTTGTTGTCATTATTTGCAAGCTTTTGAGCTCTACAAATGCACGATGCTGCAAAGATAACCTGATAGCGTCACCTACAATCCTACATATATACAGATGTAGTGTCGTAGGCAGCCATAAATTCGCTTTTTTAAAAACTATATCATGTACCAGCGTAATTGGCTTTTTAACTTAATTATCAGATAATAGGCCTATAGCCCTGCCTACATGTATTAATTTCATTCAGACGCCTCATAAGACGCGGCCCATCAAGACGTCCCTTTTACAAAATTTCCCGTGAACCTTTTTTCTCGACGGTTTTTCTAGCTTCATGCCGCCTTCGAGTGACCATGAGCGGCATGCAATTTTATTACTTGGTTTTTTTTCTCAACTATAGAAATTTGTAATTAAATATCCTACTCCTATACTAACTGGACTAACCCCCCCCCCCCGCGCCAACAAGTGGGGACCTATATTATGTAACTGTTTTATGTTGACCCTATTGACACTGTGGACCACTTCCGGTTTGCCCAATACACTTAAGACAGTTTTAGACAAATTACAGGTGGCCCTTATGACTTAACATACTGTATAGGACAATTTCTGGTTGGCCACATAGAGCTTTGGGCAACTTCCTGTTAGCCCCATAGACTCAACATGGGGTTTTGGACCTCATAAGGAAGCTTTCCCGCGATTGTCACATTTTATATAACTATATATTCAACTCTGAGCGCCACCCAATTCAGGGGTCTGAGGGTTCAAACCCTGGTGTGGAAGGGGCTGAATTCTGCCTTTTCACCGCACAATTAATAAACGAAAACAAAAAGGTCATGTCGCATACAGGATTTGAACCCACAGCTGCGTGATAACACATGGTGTATAAATAAAATATTTTGGGGTAAATGGGAATGGATCAATTGCACCACAAAATGCCTCTCGAATATTGGCGTTGCTGATTTCTGAATGTCAATTTGAACTTACCCAATGACGTCAAAAGGGCTTCGCTTGTCGAAAACATTCGCGCGATTTTTCTCCTTCTATGCAAGTAGGCTTATTTGTATTTTTTTTCCCCTACGTACGCGATGGGGTCACATTGGAAACGAGGAATTTTTCTTTCTAAATTCAGATTTTTGTTTTAGTCTTATTTTTCTTTCTCTCATCTTTCTGGTTTTAACAAAGGTTCGTTTGCCGCATTCGCATCTCTGAATTCGCGCGATTTTTTTCTTCTTCTTTTCGTTCTGACGTACACGCACACGAAACTGGCGGTGTTGATAGATGTGTCTGTTTGTCTGCGCGTTGGTGGCGTGATTTAGTGAAGGAGGAGGGTGATGAGGAACAGGATTAGGCAGGGACGTCGAGATCCAATTCGACCTGCAGCCAGTGAGGCCACGCCCATCCGCACAATCTGGGCAGAAACACGAGCCAATCACAGACCCCTGCGTCTAGTCTGTTTGGATTTTTATCGCACGACGAACATCGGCCAGAACGATGCTACGGAGAAGCTCTGGAAGCTATATTGAATGACAATGGGGATGTATTTGGCAGGCCCAGACTATCAGGCTCATCCATGCATACTCTACAGATATGCCCAATGCTATGCATACTGATAACGGAATAACTGGCCATGACTTGACCCTTTAGATCTCACTTAAAGGAGAACGACACTTTAAATTGAAAAATGAAAAGGGGACACTCCTGTTTAATTTAAGAAGCTTTTAAAGGGGAATTCCATTTAATTTGAATAATTTAGATATTAAAAATGCGACTTTTTTATCAATTCCGTATCCCTAAATGGCCGATGTGTAGAAACAAAAAGAAAATCGGCCTTAGTTAGCTTGGAATTCAAAAATGTTGTTGCATCGAACACATGAGTTAAAAATAACTGATGAATACCGGAAGTTGTTGGGGATAGTTCTTCTTTGCGCATGCCCTCCATGAAACATCGACATCGATTTTCAAATTACAGGCGAACTATAAAGCCGATTTCAATTTTTCATGCGGAATTAATAAAAAGTCGAATTTTCAATATCTAAATTTTTCATATTAAATTGTAGTGCCCCTTTAAAAGGTAAATTTTGAATATTTAAATTTTTCAAATTAAACTT
>JAQIYI010002073.1:0-10141 GCA_034700265.1 Polyzonium germanicum
GCTCGATACGTGACCCCGCGTTCGCAGCGACATCGAGTGGCCGCAAGGTGAAGTATGAAAAACGTCTTAGCTAAGACATATCCCCCCCCCCTCACTACTGAAAAACCGGTTAGTTTCCAGGCCTGTATGTAAGACCGTGGTCACGATTCAACATTGAGCGCCGCAGCACACCTAGTGGTGAAAGTGTGAAGCCTTCAAAATATTGGGCCTACAGGGTGGTCAAAAATAATTCTTGATTTTTTGCCATTTTAAAGGAAATTTTCCAATGCTAATCAGGAGAATCCGTGAGTTGAGCGCCGCCTGGCGGCCATTCGGCGCAAAACTGATGCATCTAATTAATGAGGACGCGAAATGGATCAATGGATGGGAGAGGGGAAGACATGACAGCGAGTAGAGCCTAAAAGCAAAAGGGGTCACTGACACGTACACAGAGAGCCGGAGACTTACTGTAGAGCAGAGACACTGTACGATCAAGAGTGGCCACTAACCAACGTGCACACGTCAATGACGTCACGTGAGTAACGCGTCGGTCGCCGAGCGCGGCTCGGCATCGGCCCGCTCACGAAAGGTCGTTGACCGTGATTGAAGTTATCGACCGACATCGCATCGGTCGCGCGCGCGGCCTGTGGGAGAAAAAAGCGGGAAGTGAGATCGGCGCTGTTCGCAGCGCCACCTGGCAGCGTTTGCGCCTGACACACTTTTGGCCGCGTGAACTGAAGCGCGGAGCGTTTTTTGCCGAGCGATCCGAGTGAAAGTGCATAGACCTCCCGGCAGCAGTCAGCCAGCTGGCCGCCAGCAGAGATCAATTTGTCCGCTAATCAGGACACGCTGCTGAGCGCGGAGGCGAACGAAGCGCCCTCCGTGTCCGAGCTCCAAACTCACTCGAGTGGAGAAGCAGCAGCAGTGAATCAATCATTAAAATGAAAAGGCCACAAAAATTGCATCAATTACGCTCCAATAGAAGATCTGCGATGCGTGCCATCGAGGAAACATTCGCTGTTTCCCTTTCATGGCGGCTGTTCAATGTTCATTCAATGGCAAAGTTTACTTTTGATGGCGGATCGTGTAATCACCACGTAACTGGGATACTGCATCCGGTCTAGCGTCGTCTGCTAGCCGCCATTAAAATTCGACCGTGCCATTGAGTCACCATAGAGCAGCCAGCATTAAAAGTGGACTGGGTCGCTAATTAACATTTAGCGCCGCAGCGCACCTAGCGGCAGAGTGTGAAGCCTTAAAAAATTACGTGGTGTATACGCAATGCTGCGCGCGAAATATTGGACGCCGCCATTGCAAATGACGTTGCATGGACAGATGGACTACAATGGAAACGCGGCGCTCCGACCTTTCGCCTTATCCATTGCAGCCTATACACCATGTAAAAATTTTTAAGCTTCACATTATCGCCACTTGGTGCGCCGCGGCGCTCAATGTTAAATTGCCACCCGATCGACTGTTCATGGCGGTTGCTAAATGTTGATTCAATGTTAGTTCAATGGCAAAGGTCGACTGTTAATGGCGGTGGTCACGTGACCACCCTACCGGATGCAGTTTCCATTATTGTACATTATGACGTCACATCGTTGCTCTGCCAAAGAAATGTGGAAAAGATCGAGCCTGGGCCGCTTCATGCTTTAGTTACTCATTGACAATGCGTGGCTTTGACACTCCCGAGTCTGCCAAGACTCCAAGAGTCAGAAGATGTCCCGAGGATCGACACCTTATCCTACCTACCTTCCTTCCTTCCTTCAAAACCTGATGTCACCTCAAGTGACCTTTCCTTGTCAGAAATCCCAACCATTCTAGCAGGAATCCTGCCGCTATTATTATTAACATGTAAATCTCGCATTGTAAATAGCTTTAAATTCAAATGGGCCTATTTTGGAAAGTAAGCATAATATTTGGGCTGCCCAAAACGACATGGTTTTCATTTCAGATCAGTTGCGAATGACGCGGGGTCAAGTGTCACGCAGCAAAGTAGGCTATTGTCCCGAACATGGTCCTCCATGGTCCCAACGATCATCGACGAGAGAGAGAGAAGTTCAGTTGTTCGAGAACGGCCATTGTTGGTGAACTTACTCTCGGTGGTTCTAAAGACCATTCAAGATGTCCCCCGTGCATTCCCACTGAACAAGTTGAAATAATCTAATAAAGACTGGCTTTCAAGACGCAAAAACGCGCTCAAAGTGTCCCAGAATAATACAAAGGTGTGAGCCCGACACCTTTATACATTATTTTAGGACTCGAGGATGCCCTTTGTCATTCCCCAGGACCCTCGATTACATGAATCCTTGCTGGAGGATTCCGCCGCTTCAACCCACAGGACTGCAAAAACACACGGATCACTATACACCATGTAATATGTTTTAAGCTTCACATTTTCGCCACTAGTAGGGCTACGGCGCTTAATTCTTAATCACGACCCTCTTTCCCTTTCATTTCGGCTGTTCAATGTTGGCAAAGCATAGATTTAATGGCGGATAGCAGGCGACGCTCATTTCCGGTTTGCTAATCACTAATGAGAATTTCAGACCTGTCTCGAGTCAAGACAGCCTTAGTAACTTGCGGTTATGAAGGGCGATTGCCATCAAGAAACTAGTTATCGTCTGCAGTTCAGCACGCACGCACCTCTCGATCGTATTACGCACTCAGGAATTTTGACCGCATTCTCCCTTCATAGCCGCGCAAGTTGGTAAAGCCATGTCATGACTCGAGACAGTCACAGGTCTGATGAGATTTGCACTGTCTCGACTTGAAAAAATCCCTGGATAAGCTGAGAATACGTCATTCATAAAGAGAATGCCTTAGGATTTTTCAAGTCGAGACAGCTTTAAAAGTCGTCAGTGCAGATGCCGGCCTCAAGACATCTTTACAATTTTAGATGCCTTTGGGGCCGGCCATAGTTTGGCCACCCTTTTCACGTCACGACACACCTTGTCCCTCTCAATGCAAAGAAAATCAAATGAAATGAAGGCAAATTTATTGGGCGCCATTGGCAGATTTATGCGTCAAGTTCTAGCGTCAATTGATGCAAAATCACACGTACAGTAGCGTGGCACACAACTTGCCTAAGCTTACGTAATCCCTATATGCAGGTCAAACGTGCGCATTTCATTGTGACCCAAGATCCCTGCATTTCGCCCCCTCCCCTCCCCTCCCCTCCTTTCAAAGGAGAGCCACGGTAAAGCTACCGTGTTTGTTGAATACGGTTTTGTCCGTACAGTGTATGTGTATAGCTTGGTCTACGGTTCTGCGCCGCGCAGCGTACGCGAAAGTACGTCAGGGACCGTCGTGAAACGGCCCGCACACATTTCAACTTCCGGGGGAAATGCGTGGAGCGCGCCATCTAGCGGCCTCTTTTGTACACTGCGTTTTGTATAATGTCGCACTCTTGGTGATCATCGCGCTCGAGCGGACTTAGCGAGTAAACGATCGGAGCAGCAAATTGCTTGTGAAGACAGGAAATGCGCGTAACCGGAAGTTCCAATGTGTCGTCATGATTCGGCGCCAAATTCAATTCTGGTTCGAATGTAATTTGTCGCATGTTTGGATGGAGATCAACGAATCAACGGATTTTGAAAATTTCTGCGAAAGAGGTTCCAGAAATTCATGAAAAAGTCGGTTTAATTTATTCAAATTTTTCAAACAGCTCTTGAAACATGAGAAAATGGCCGCCGTTTGTTGACGTCATAACGGACTCTCGCAAACGCTGAGCTGCGCACAATCGTAGACCAAGCTCAGTTTGTGCTTAAAGAAAGTTTGTTCCCTAAAATGGTGCAAGAAAAGAAGTGAAAAGCAAAGCAAAGAAACGCAAAGAAAAGCAGAAAACGGTTTTCTGTTTCCAACTTCCTTTTGAAATGGCTACGCCACCTCGAGCAAAGCTGAATGGAGTTAAACTGCGTCTTTGAAGTCGGTGCACGCAAACAACGCAAGTGCCCCAAGTCGAGCCTGCTTTTATTGCTTGCAGGATCGGCGTCGTCGTAAAAATCGCTCGGTTCGACACACAACCACGGCATAAAATGCATGATAAAAGATGAAAGTAGAAAAGAGAAACTCCATTTACAGTTTGGTTACGTTGGATTTAGGATTTGAATTATTATTATGGCTCCTCACCTCACCCTCTGCGTCGACACACAGAGGGTCGTTGAGGACTTTGTGCAGGAATAGGGATTCTCATTTTAGCACAGAGGACAAAGGATGTTGTGTGCATGTGTTCCCGATTTCGGGATTGGCTTACTCATTTCAGGGACTTTTCTTCCAACTTTCTGGCGGCTTTTGGCGACTGGTGATTTTTCGACACACCCTGTATATTTTTGGGACCTTTTTCGATTTTCGGGAGGCATTCCTGAAATTTTGAATCTGTTTTGGATATTTAGATGCATTTGAAGAGAATTTTTTAGAAAATAGCGGCGCAGCGTTCCTAGCGGCGACAATGGGAAGCCTAACTAATATTACAGGGTGGGGTGCAAAATGTTGAAAAAAAAAACTAATATTGTACGTCATCTTCAAATAAAAAGATCTTAAACTTGAAGCAGGTCTGAAGAAAAGGGTTCCCGCTTGGGTTTGAGGAAGCATGAGGGAATTCCCCAATTACGTCACAATCGCTCGAATGATGTGGAAAGCGCGCCACGATGAAGATGATGGTCGTGAATTGGCGGTGATGATGATGATGATGGGCCCCAGCTCGGGTCGCCAAGGCAACGCGATCGGTCGCCATGGATACGCGAGTGATGGCTGCATCTCAATGCACATCGGTGCAGGCAGCGTGTTGCACGCAGCAGGTCGTCGCTGATTGGCCGGCGGCTGGAAGCTGGAGTTTCAACCTGCTCTCTCTGCGTGCACTGACGTCAATCTGGGACAATTCATTTGTTCCAGTTCATAGACCCCCAGAATCTAACCTGGATGTACGTTACCCTCCCCCACCCACCTCCACCTCTCAATTCTTAACCCCAGTTAGGCCCAGGAGCCCGGAAGTGCATTCATTATTTTCTTTAGTCTTTTGGTGCGCAAACAAAGTGGAGAAAAAATGGAAACCCCTAAAATGACCAAAAATGAGCACAATGGTTGCAAATTAGGCCCAGTAATTATTGCCTGCTGCTGCTGCTGTTGTTGATGCAGCAACCCACTTCCGGCTGGAGTGAGAAACCAAACAATTGGTCGTGTTTGGAAGTTTTTTGGGCCAAATTGCGAGTTTGCGACCACCACCTGTCATGCAGGGCAGGGGCAACGATGCCCCCCAAGAACAGTGCTGTCAACTTAAGTGAGGGAATTGTAACTTTCCTATTTCTAGGGATTTCTATTTAGATTCTGGGAAACTGAAGGAATTCTGAGATTTAAAAAATAAGAAAATTAAAAGTAAATTTTGAGAATTATTATTGGCAAATTTCACTTTTTCTGAAGAGTGAAGATAATTAGGGAAATTTTAGGGAAAATTTAGGGGCATTTCTTGAAACCCAAAAAGAAAACTATAAAAAACGATAAAAACTTTGATAAAAATTGAATCAAAAGAATAATAAAAATAATATGTGCGCAATAATGAAATAAAGGATGAAAATAAATGATATAAAATTGATAATTTAGGGGAGATTTATCGTAAATTTAGGGAAATCCAAACAAAACATCAAAAATAACTGAAGAATAAAAAATTAAAAATGTAGAGGATATTTTAGTAAAAATTAGGCAAATCCAAACAATAAAAAATAATAAAAATAATAAAGAAAATAAAATAGGCCTACACATAATAAAAAATTGATAATAAAATTTAAATTTTGCATGTTATAGGCATAAATACATGAAAAACTTGCACATTTAAGCCACAAATATGAAAAATATCGATATTTTATCGGAAAATATCGATATTCATAACAATTACTGATGATTAATTTTTTTAATTTATTAAAATTTTACTCGGTATGTAATAATCTTAGGCAAACAAATACGGAAAGAAACTTGTGGCCAAGAGACTTCACTTCCGGCACCAGTAGCAGCGGACCTTAGTGAAATTAGCCCGAGCATTGTTCACCTCGCTGTAGGGGGTATTTTTCTGGCTGCTAAGTTCTCATCGTTTTCGCACGACGAAAAATCAATGAGTGCTAGGACGCGAGAGAGCGAGAGCGGCATTCGCAATACACACAGATGGCCAATCGGAAAATCGCATCCGGAAAATCGATCGGCGTCGAGAACTCGAGGTGCATCGCACCCTTTTGACCTGCTATGTTCACCTTTCGGTGCGGGGGCGGCTGCGCGCCAACTAGACTCAGCTGCAATCGAAATAAATATGAAACAAGAAAAGAAATTAATCTTTTCCTCAGATGGAGACTAGAAGCAAAATAAATAAAGCACTTGAGTGACCCTTGAGTGCAGCTTTGCCTACGTTCTCAGTACAGTATGCGCTCACCTAATGTTGCCAAGTTCGACTCCAGCGTCCATTAAAACAAATAGTTAGTCGCGTTAAGCATATCTTCTCCCCACGCACAAATATGCTTTTTATGCTTTTACTTTATTTGTTTTTTTTACATTTTATTTATATTTTTTATATTCTAGCAGAAAATGACACTGTCACGCGTTAGCTTAGTGAAATTTGCTTTCATGCTTCATATACAGAATTGTGCTTTTTATGCGATCTCTTTGTATTACTTATTTTATGCAACCATTTAGGTTTATAAATAGCTTTTTATCTTGTTCCGACTGTTCTTCATATAGAAAATATGCTTTTATGCCATAAACAATTTATGCTTTTTATGTAAGAAATGCATATAAGAAAAAAAGCTTTTGCCCTTTGTCGAGTTTAAAAATGTGCTTTTACTGCTTTTACGCATGAGAAAAATGCGTTTTATACTTTTCGATTGACAAACTTGTACTTTTGAAAGGGAAAAAATATGCTTTTATAATTTAATGCATCAAGTATTCAAGGTGAATACATTTTTTTCTCTCCTTTTTCTTTGAAATATAAGCACGTACCTTTTATTTATTTATTTTATTTTTGTTTTAAGAATTTGGGGGCCAAGAGGTGACAGAAGCCAATTAATGGCCCCTGATGCCAACTATCATATAGTACAACGTTGTTATAGATCTGGTGAAACAATAATTTGAAAGCCGACCAATGTATACATGTACGTATGGTGGTATGCTTATTATGCATTTTCTTTGGCATTATGGAATATCTGTTTTTGTAGGTGAAAAATGCTCATTTCATGCATCGGCTGAGTCTGATCGCGAGATTAGTTGTTACTAAGTGGGCGATACATCGTCTGAATTGCATTATATGCATTTTAATATGCGCAGTGGCTGATCACAAAGGTGAATGGATGTCGTGCACATAGTGGATATTATAGGCTGCATACAATGTACACTTAAGAAGGAAACGCCAATTTGAAAAAAAGAAAAAAAAAATCGAAATCAAACTCGATTGCAATGGGGAAAAGTGAAAACGGATGACGTCAGAAGCGGGCATAAGGGAAAGGAACCCACCCCCGTCGAAAGTAGGCCGGTCACTGACTGCTCGCACGCCGAGCTCAGAATGCCTTCTGTGCGTTAAAACCTGTCTCAGTTGAGAGCCACGGCAGCTGAACCCTGCAACAGCCGATGGAAATGAAAGACAGAAAAACGAAATAAAATGAAATGAAATCGAGGAAGGAGCAGAAACGGAAAAATTGAACAAATTGCGAAAGCGATGGTCGCCATCACTCCATGGCCGAGTGAAAGAGAATCTCGACGACTAATCTCTGCGCATGCGCACAACGGACAAACAAAGAAACTGAAACAAACAAACGGACGGACGGACGGACAGAAGGCGCAACAAAAAGCACACAGAATGGAGGGGGCGGGGCCTGCAAAAGGAACCCAACGAACTCACGCTGTGGCCACCTGAGTTGAATGGACCCAGCGCCGAAGTCTCACCTTCCTGCTTGCTCAGTTAGCGGCCCGCGTCGCCATATCTGTGTCATGGCGGCACCTTCTCACAAAGCAAAAGCGCCAGTAAATTACGGCAGTCAATATTAACACGATCAGACACAAACACACAGAGGCACGCACGCAAACATAACCTGTTGACGACGACGATGACACATAATAGTCCTCTGCTGCATGCAACAAGCTGCAACAACTGGGCCTATTCATAAAGGCTGCAACACCTGGGACAAAGAGGTCAAAAGCTGACAGCATACTACCAGACTTACATATCGGCATGCAACACCCTGCAACAGATTCGTCGTTTCATACAGATTACGTGCAACAAGCTTGCATCGAGCTGCAACGTATGCTACAATGACAGAAAGTAGGGAATGACAGAGAGTAGGGAATGACAGAAAGTAGGGAATGTCAGAAAGTAGGCTCCAACAGATAGCCACAAATGCTCTGCAACAAAAAATGGACCTAGATGTAGTGTGCAACAAGCTGCTATAGACATTTATTGAGGAGGGTTGCATGCAACCTTTATCCATTTATTCCTAAACGTTGCATAGAACACTTTGCTCGCTGTAACGAGCTGTTACAAATAGTTATTCAAAATAAGAGTTCGACTCGAGCTGCGGCAATTGGCGCACATGCCGCACAGAGTCGATCAGAGTGCGGCCAAAGACGCAAAAAGGCGGTGAAACATAATTGGCTTAATATTTTTAATTTTTATCTTTTAAGAAGGTGTTTATGGGCGAAGTTGGCTGACTTGAGTTCAACAATCTCAGTTTCAGCTTAAGTTGATGCTTTTAAGAGTTCGATTTGAGGACGGAGTGTTTAATTTGAGTCGGTTTAATTTTAGGTTTAACCAGGCACATTCCTTAAGTCCCGCGCGTAAACACTGAAGAATGCGTCTCTTAACGCTGAACCCGTCCTCAAATGGGTTCAAATCCAGATTAAAACATAACACAAATAAAGGTTTACTTTTATAGTGTAACATTGCTAGACTCTCTCGATTTCAGAATGCTTTGGCAATTGAAAGCTAAACAAATTTTAGTTTTAAGGGCTTTAAGTGGAGAGCGAGTGAGTGGCTCCAAGTACGCCATTTTGGATCCGGTTCAAAAGATGTACAAACAGACATAAAGATGTCACACACATTAAGCGATCCTGAAAAGGTGAATCATCCCAGATGAAACCGGGCTTTGTCATTGAAAATATCCGCGACAGCCAGTCTGGGTCCGAAAAAAGGCAACAAATAGGCCTTTCTAATCTTCAATTCCTGGCAAAAAACAACAACCGGAAGTGAAAATTGTAATAACGGATCAATCAGTTCCATAAATTAAGCTAGCATCCCTCATTTCCTCAAATTCGATAAGTTCTTGATTCCCTAATCGAGCGCTTGTTTAGACAACAGTTGATTACATGTACGATTGTACGGCCATTACGCATACAATTGTATGACTCAGAAAGTTGAATACTAGGCCAGTAGTGTATGTAATACACTACTATAAGTGCGAGCGAGAGGTGTATATAATTTAAAAGACACCGTCGTCCAAGGAATCGCTCGGACTTTTCAATTCAATCCAACTCAGTACGCCTGCATTAAGCTTTTTAGTGCCATGTGTCAGGGGGTAGTAGTGGGGCCAAAGTAGACAATGAAAATCGGGGGCGTGGGGGGGGGGGCTTTTCTGGACCATTTGGAGCTCTTAAAATTCTTCAGCCCTCCGATTCGTGACAAAGCGTGTGATTTGTTGACGACGCTCTGACCCCATAATTTCTGTCCGTCCTGCGAAGACAAGGGAAAGCGAAAACAAAGTGAATGGGTTGGAGGACCCCGGAGGGGTCGAGAGAGATCACACAGAGAGAAAGCAGAACATTATCAACGACATGGAGAAAAAAAAACTATAATAATAATAATAATGGCGATAAAAAATCCAGGCCTAGTCAGAAGAGGAAGAATGCGTGGACACAAATAACTTGAAATTTCTAGACGTTCAATGCACAAGCGGTCCCATGGTGCGATCTGAACCCGTTATTCCAAGAGGAATCTCGAAATCACATTCCGCCTTGGCGGGCGAAAGCAGACGACGTCGTGCCCCACGTTTTGCCCTGGGACAATGCTAGGTTTACACTTGTTTCACTGTTCAAACTTTCATACCCGATGGGATAAGGGGGAAATAGCCTCCCGATTCACCCTTGAATTCAACACTGGACATTAGGCCGAACTGCGTGGGGGTGGGTGAAAAAT
>JAQIYI010002074.1:0-10137 GCA_034700265.1 Polyzonium germanicum
GTTATGAAATTTTCAGGAATTTTCTTTTTTACTATATGGAACAGAAATATGAGTTGGAGAATATGAAATTTAATAATCATTGTTTATAAAACCACCCTACTGGACACCCTGTATAATATCGGTTCCTTAGCCTACTAAACGTTTTTGTCGACATAAACCTACTTTAAACGGATTTTTTATTTCGTAAATTTCTAGAATTTGATTTTTTAAAGGAGGGCGTCGTGTGGAAGTCGGAAAAAAAAACGCACAAATTGCGCCGCCACGCTCCGCGACGCTGGCAGCGTCAGCGACACAACCACCAAAGCGCGGCTCATAATCGGCCGATAACGGATGGCGAAATAATGGCCGGTTTATACGATTAGCAGGCCTGAGGCGAGCCGCAATCGTAGGTAATCGTAGGAAAATAACTTTTGAGGAATTGTTGAAACGTGAAACCCGGAAAACGTGATCTGTGCGTGTGCCCTGCAAATAGCAATTAGCATCACGGACCCCCACACTTAATTGAACTCACGTTAATCACGAACCATTCATTAACTTCATTAATGATTACATCGCAGGTGGGCCTAAGACTGAGGTATTTTACCGCAATTAAGTTGAAAATCGAAGCAGAACGCGGCCGCAAACTAATTGACGCGAAATTAAATTATTTTAGCACGGCAATAAACTTTCCTTTTCGAGGAAAAAGTTTGCCTAATTTGATCGTAAGAACTTTCTTCGGCAAATGCCGCGACGATTGACCTTTGGCCTGCAGCCAGCCGGCACAATGAGCGCATCATGCGTGTCAAGTTTTTTCATTAAATTTAATTAAGACATTAACATTAATTACGGTATAGAAAATACAAAGCGTTAAAATATTAATAAAACAAAATAAAAATGTTAAGTCTTAAAACAAAATTATTAGCAGAGTAGAAATACGGGTTCGGAAAATTGTTTAAAACTGAAACGGAAACCGAATTCGGGCTTAACAAAATTCAGTTTCAGATTTGCAGTTTTCAGCTTCAGTTTCCCTTCGCTTCAACATCGATGAGATTTCAGACATCCTTCGGAGTCATCGGTATTTCCGCGGCTAAAATATATCGATATTCTGAAAATCCTCACTTCTCATTGGCCGATTGATAGACGTCACGTGTGAGTGACGTAACAAACCAAAATTTGCCTATCTGACAAAGTGAAACTCTTGAAACCGAAAAGTGTTTCCAGGTTCAAATACTCGGATTCTGTTTTAGAAATATTTCGGCTTCAGCTTGCCACGTGAATCGTGAAACGGGAATTTGTTAAGCTGAAACGGAAATTTGTAAAGCTAAAACTGGAATTATATCCAGTTTCAGTTTTTCACTTTTCGGTTCGCCTATGAGCCCGCCTTATGATTAAGCGATTCTGATTGCGCAAATTGTGTCCTGCGCGCAACGCGATTTCCATCGTGTCTGACGTCATAAAGCGACAGTACGCGAATGGTTTGTGACGTCACAAGCGATAGAAATCGCCCAGCAGAAACCCAATGGAAATTCCACTTTTTAACACCAAAATTACATCTTAACGCCATGCTCCTCTCGATCTCAATACCTACACGCTTACATGCGTCATGGACGGAAGTAATTGCTAAGCCTGTCTTGACTCGAGACAGGTCTTGAGATTTGCACGTGTGATGCCGGCCTTTTGTTCGGAAAAGAAAATCACAATACTACACGGCTGGATAAAATTTGCTACATTTGTTTGTTTGTTTGTTTGCAGGACACAACGATGACGGTCGACGAGCCAGGCGTGACGTCATTGCGATTAGTGGCGAGACATCGGAATCGAGCGTGGACTTGCCGGTGTTCATCGCCGGCGATCGCGTCTCCTACGACGACGCAGCTGCAGCAGCATCGTCGTCCTCAGCGGCCGACCACTTCCTGTCGCCATTGTTTCAGAATCCACCATCCGAACCAGACGACAATCTACACCGCGTAGACAAAAACCGAACTGGTGCATCATCGTCGCCGTTGGAAAGCACGTCGGCCGTGGACGATGACCAGGGTCTGCTGACGAACGTCATCTACAAGGACGAGCCGGGCGAAGCTTCCGACACGAACGGCACGAGTGCGCTGCTCGGCGACGAATACGAGTACATAGAAGGGGAAGCTGACGATGAAGCGGAAGCGGAAGAAGGCAACCAAACTTCCACGCCATCGTCAGTTGTGGGCGGCGACGCTCAACCATCGGCGAGTTCTGAACACGCCGTGTTTGCCACGCCGCCAACCGCAATGAACGAGTCCACGGCGACGCCTGAGGACTATTACGCCGATTACAACGAGACGTCGGTTGCCGTGGCAGCAGAAGGCGCAGTGGACACCAAGGACGACGTGGACAAAGAGTACTACTACGACGAACAGGAGCACGAGCAGCACCAACCGAGCAACGCCCAAGTGACTTTGGCCGATGACCTTGACGAAGGTCAATCGGATGTCAGATCGCCTCAAGAAGAAGAGGCGGCAGTTTTTGAGTCGGAATCGGCGCCAGCGTCACCAGACGTGGAAGAGGACAAGACCAGAGTTGAAGCAGCCGACTCGGAGGCCGCCGCCGCCGCCGCCGTCAAAGCGGCAGACTCTGTCGTGTCCTACGGCGATGAAGCTCCTGTCGAAGACGAGCATGGCTATTTGGACCACGCTGATGATGATCAGTTAATCGATGCAGTGGAAGAAGCAGTAGGAGAAGTAGGAGCCGAACCAGGTTTGGGTGAACTTCAAGTGGCCGCAGAAGCTGGTTTGACAACAACTTCGACAATGGTGCCACCAACATCATCAACTTCAACTTCAACAACAACAACTCCATCAACATTACCATCACCATCAACGACACCATCCACAACTCAATCGACAACAACAACAACAACAACAACAACACCACTGCCACGTTACAGCTTCAGTGGGAATGCCTCGAACGTGAGGACGTTGCTACTGGAACTTGGTGAAGTGGCAGCATCGATTCCAGAAGGAACAACAGCAAACCCAACAGTCACAGAAGGTGTTAATGCTGTTGTCCATCGAAACACAACCTCAACAACCTCCAAATCTGCAGAAATGATTGACACAAGCACAACGATTTCTACTTCAACAACAACAAGCACTTCGACGACACCAAGACCTACTGAAGATCAGTCTTTGAACAACAGTAGCAACAACACCGATTTGTTGAATCCAATTGGTTCTGTGGAACATTCAGATTCAGATGAAGGTTCTGTGGTGAACAAAAATGGCGCTGATGATGCTGCCGGACGAAGCGCGGCAACAACGAACGTTGATTCGTCGAGTCAACAAAATGGCGAAGTTTCGCACGACAGAGACACAGAAGATGGACCATCGCACCAAGCTGCCAGTGACAGCGGACCAGAAGCAGTTTCCATTGTCGAACGCGTGTTTCCTTCGTCAGAAAGCAATGATTCTGCGGCTGTCGAGACCACCACGCAAGATAACAACGTGAGGCTCACCTCTGATGATGCGTTCAATTCATCAGGACAAAGTGAAAGTGCTGCTGGCAGTAAAGCCGTGGCAGAAACAAAGAATGAAAGCAAAATGGCTGCCACCAATGGCAGTGAGACTTCGTCCAGAAGTGCCCAGAGCCCCGCACCAACCAAGAGCGATCATGATCCTGCACCAGTTGTTTCAGAGGATCAAACACTGCCAAGCTCTTTGGTGCCACCAGGATTCTCCACGGAAGAGCCGGTCAGCGTTCTGCTCGTGCCCCTCAAATCGCGGAACGTTTCCAGAGGACGCAAGATCGGAAACCTCTTTGAGGAGCTCCTCAGGAGACAAAAGGTGAACGAGACCGACATTCCCATATCGACTGACGAGCCACGGTCGACACCATCAGCAACCGTTGCAGGGATCATGAAAAACTCATCGAACACGAGGACGACGAGTAGCAACGAGACTGAACTTGAAATGCCCACGGTTGGCAGCGATGCCAGCAACAGCAGCAGCATCAGTGTCAACGCGACAGCGGACGTCACGACCACCCATCCGACGTCTTCACTCACACACGCCACCTCCAGGCGTCGTTTCCCTTCTCTCTCCAGGAAGCCGTTTCTGTCCACGCGCAGCGGACCGGCCGTCACTCGAGCGCCCTTCAAAATCGCCTTCAGGAAGACGTCGGACATTCTCAACAAGCCGAGACCAACTCTGAAACCGAGAACGTCGCATCAAGGCAGTCAGGTGGAATACCCGTCGGATCCGGACAGTCGCGCCGATTCAGTGCCCACACTGCCACCGACGACGACCACGCAGAGGATCGTCACCACGCTGTCGCCATATTTTCTCTGGGGAATGTCCGTGGAGGTGGCGTGCACGCTCAAAGTGGTCGACGGAGCCAACTGGACTCAAGAGCTGGAGGATCACAGCAGCGCCGCCTATAGGAACCTGTCCAACGACATCCAGACTGAGGCAAAAATCGAACACCAACATTGATAAAATTATATTCAAAATTGTAACTCAAAATCCTAAACCAAAGTGTCAAAAGTAAACAAAAGTAACAAAAAAATGTAAATTGTAAAACAATTGTTCAAGTAAAGCTGGTTTCATGTGGGCAAATTTTTAGCTAATTCGTGGGCAAATTCACCGCGTAATCACTTTGGACCAATAAGCGCGCAAGAAAAGTCGTCGCGCGAAGAGTTAGCCAGCGAATTCGACAGAAATTCGCGAAAAAAGTCTCCCATGTGAAACCATCTTAAAACCAGTTATACCAAAACTAGTTAGTTATCTTAAGCCTAACTTTTTTTATCTTTTTGAAAATTGTATTCTTAAGTTGGACGCCACGTATCGCAAGAGTCCGGTCGGACATCGGTTCAAGGGAACCCAAATTGAAGGCTTCAGGTGAATAGATCACGAATTCTATACGTTTACCATAAAGTGGGGCTACTTTGTCCCATAATTTTGAAATTACGTTTTCAATGGTTCCAAAAAAAATACTTAAGCGTTTTAGATGGTTTTAGAAATCAAATATGCATTACTACATGGGTTTAGCACATTCTGGTATAATTTCAGATTTCTACGTTGCAAGGATTCACCATAAATAATTTATTTAATGTTGGGACAAAGTAACCCCATTTCATTACAAAGAAGACCCATATCAGTGATGCGGGTCTTCTTTGTAGTTTAACTGAGCAAAAGGTTGACTTGAGTAAGTCAAACTCAAGTCTGTGGTTAGTGATTTCATTGGATTCCATCATCTGATCGCACGTGCGATCATGAAAATGTTACGTGCGATCAATAATGCAATCTTGAGTAAGACAAGCTCAAGTATGCTTGAGGCTGGAATCAGTAAGGACACTTAAGAGCTGTCTACTTGAAAAAATCCCAAGACAGGCTGAGAATACGTCGTCATTTTCCATTCAGAGAGAATGGAGAAATGACTTCATCAGAGCGTGTCTTGCGATTTCTTCAAGTCGAGACAGCTCTAAAAGTCATTGGCGATTCCAATCTTAACCCTGCGGTTACTGGTTAGCGATACGGCCTTGAGCCTCGTAGTACAATTATTCAACCTTGGTTGAATTGTTCGTTCGTGACAGCCAAGGCAGCGTCATCGTCGATTACACTCTGTATCTGACGGAAGTAGCAGATGAGCCGGTGGACAAGTCGCTGCTGTGGGAAGCGGTCAGCAAGACGCTCGAGAACGGCACCAACATCGGTGCATTCAACGTCGATCCGGGAAGTCTTAGTTTCGAAGGTCGGTCAAGGATTCTTTCTGACCTTTAATTAATTGTTAATTGGGCCTAATTACGGGTGTCAATTGACAACGCTAAACTGCTTTATTCCTCAAATCTTTTTAAAGTCGTGCGCAAAATAACTCCGCCGCCAGATGTCGCTGCCGAGGCCGAGCTGCTCATTCCGCATTGGGCGATCGCCATCATCGTCATCATTGCGGCCACTCTACTCTTCCTGGTCATCCTGTGCTTGGCCATGGTGAGAAATTAGGCCCAGTGCAAATGTCAGACCTGTCTCGAGTCAAGACGGTATTTGCAACTTCCGGTTATGAAGAGCGATTACCATCAAAATTAGTTATCATCGATCGTATGATACGATTCGTGATACGATATGTGATACGATTCGTATCACATGCTCACGAATTTTGACTGTACTTCTCGCTCATTCATAGCCAGAAGCTATGCTAAAGCTGTCTTGAGTCGAGGCAGGTCTGAGATTTGCACTCGTAATTGCGTCTCTAGAATCAATTCAGCCCTGCTTATCTTATTTAAGGTCTTTGAGATGAGCGGAAGCGCTTAATTTCCGTTAATGTTTTTCAGACGAGAAATCGACGAGGCGCAAAGCGAAAGTACGGAAGTCCGCTGAGAGATGACTCGGCGATCGTCGCAGATCGCGCGCGGACGTGGGAGAAAACGTCCTACGACAACCTGACTGCGGCAAGAGGCGGAGGCGGAGGTGAAGGAAGAGGAGGCGGCGGCGATGTTGGGCGCGGCGGCGGAAGCCTCTACGACATCAACGACACGTGGGACGAGAAGAAGCTCAAACAGGCAATTTATTTGAGTCGCTTTTCATTATGCTTCCAGGTTTCACTTCCTGGAGCCGGACAGAAGGTGAAGGCGGGTTCAGAGAGGCAAACCAAAAAGTGAAAAACTCAAAGTGAAACCAGGAATAAAATTCCAGTTTCAGCTTTTATCAAATTTCGGTTTCACCATTCGCAGGTAAGCTGAAACCGAAAAATTAGTAAAGCAGAAACCGACTATTTGAACCGAAAAGAGTTTTGGGTTTCAGATTCTGTCTCAAGATAGAATCAATGGACCACACCTTCGGATTTGAAAATGTTTGGAAAAATGACTTGACGCGACATGAGTTTAAGTCAACTGTGGTTACATGGACCTTCCCTACGGTTTTGAAAATGTTTGGAAAAAATGACTTGACATGAGTTCAAGTCAACTGTGGTTACAAGCAGGTGTGAATAGGCGTCGGTCAGTTACATGCTGACGCCATATACTGGTTTTGGCGCATGCGCAGGGGAGATATCGGTGAGAAGACACATTTTGCACCGCCATTTTGTTTTAAGAATTTTGTTGACGTCATTTCCTTCTAGCTTGTAGCCTAGTAGCCTGCCTGGTCTTAAGTGGTTACATGATGGCTGAAAATGTTTTGAATAAAGTCAAGTCACTCTGCACAGGTGTTTTGACTCAAACCATTTCCAAACGGGCTTCACTGAATTTCAGGGGGTTACATGTGGGTTTGAAAACGTGTTGAAAATGATTTCCATTTCAACCCATTTTGGAATGGGTCCATGTAACCGCGTATGACGCCCTCAGAGCCTGTCTTGGGATTTTTTGAAGTCGAGACAGCTCTTAAAATTCATTCGTGATTCCAGCCTAAGGCCGCCCGTATCACTAACCACAGACTTGAGCTTGTCTTACTCAAGACAGCGTTTTGAACACGTGAGATTAATTTCCATTTATCAATCGCACGTGCATTCACAAGTTCGCACGTTCAATCTCGAGAATGCACGTGCGATCAATAATGGAATTCAATGGCAATTCCCAAGGCAAAAGGCTGTCTTGAGTAAGACAAGCTCAAGTAGGCCTAAGCTTAACGCTTGAATCAGTAATGACACTTAGAACTGTCCACTACTCCACTTGAAAACATCCCAAGACGTACAAGCTTATGGCTTTTGAAGCAAAATTCGGTTCATGACGTCACTCACCAGCCAATGAGAAGCGAGGATTCAGAATATCGATGCCACCGCCATGTAGAACCGAAATTTATTTTTGTCCATGGAAACTGAAGGCCAAAACTATAAACTGAAACGGAATTTTCTAAAGCTAATTTGGTTTCGGCTTCAGGTTCAGTTTTTCAATTTTCAAGCTCACCAGTGAACCCGCCTCAAGCCTAGAGGACCAGTAGAGTTGGACGTTGTACAAATTGTTCAATTTTGCGATTTGCAGCAACGCAACAACCTGTACGGCGGCAGGGACAGCGTCAGCCAGAGGGGAGGCAACAACGGACTGTACGGTCTTCATCAGAAGCAACAACAGCCAGCGCCGTCGTCGCCATCGCCGTCCAGGCCGCCGTCGTCGTCGGCGTCGTCCGGCGACAAGCTAAGCCACGGAAGCCTCAACGGAAGCCATCATCATCACCATCGAAACACTCAGGACATGAATCACCGCAACATCATCCACGACGACTTCGACCATCATCGAGTGCCGCCCGAGTTTGGACAACAGCGCAGATACTACGACAGCTGGCGCAACGACTGGTCGCAACAAGGCAATCGCAACGGACAGTACTCGAAGCCTCCGGACTACGACACCACGTTCTAAGACTAAAGGCCTTCAATAAAACTGCGCCATTTTATTTTTTCTTACTCAAGATCGGAATCATAAGCGAAGCTTGATGAAATCTCGTTTGCAATTTAACTGCAGGCTTAACGCGACGTGACGTAATGCGGCCCACAATGCAAATAGCGACAGGAAATACAGATGTCATTAAAAAAAATATAGTAACGTGATCAACTGATCTGATCATAGAATCAACGCGACTTTTGACAGTTGCATGCAACGCCGCCTTGGCAAGCTGTTTCAAAGTATTAAAGGGGCGCGACCATACCGATTTTCAAAACAATAACTCGCCATTCTTTCGATGAAATACATTATTCGACGACATTCTACGATAGCATTTGTATTTCATCTCGTATTTTCATTTTCTACCCTGAATAAAACGCGATATCAACTTCTCTCACGGAAGGCGCCATTTTGAATATAAGGAAACGAAACCCCGGTTTTATTCCATTAAGGTCTACGAAGGGCATCGAAGGATGCGCATGACGAGAGACCACAGAGAGTGTCTCTGGGGACGCTAGGGCGTGTCACGTGTGCATCTTGATGAAGCACATATCCTTTACGGCGGTTTACCGGAAGTGAGGGTTCCCTATATTATTTCAAATAAATGCTAAAAAAGGCATTTTTATTGCAAAAAAAATCTTTTCTTTAAAAATAATGTGATTCAAAAAAGTCAAAAAACTAAAACTAAAAAAAAGTCAAAACTTATTGTCGCTCCCCCTTTAAATAATTTCGCATCGATGGTGCGTGTAGGCCCCGTGTGGCGTCGTTCGCATCGTGTTTACATTCGCACAAGGAAAGGAAACACATTTTTAATATAAAAAATATATAGGCCTAGACGATGTTAGTCCGCAAGTCACATGGGCGCCGCCATTGCAAATGTGGTTGCATAGACTGCAATGGATACGGCGAAAGAATACCTTGGTTGGAGCGCCAGATTTTTAATGGCGGCGCCCAATTTTTGGCTCGAAACCTCGTCTATGCACCATGTAATATTTGTTAGGCTTCACATTATCGCCACCAGGTGCGCTGCGGCGCTCAATGTTAAATTGCCACCCGGTCGCCCTTTCATGGCGGTCGCTCAATGTTGATTCAATGGCAAAGTCTACTTTAAATGGCGGATAGCAGACGACGCTCATTTCCGGTTTCATGGTGTAGGCCTATATGGTGAAATATATGTGCAATATATCGGATATATATGGGCAATATATTGGAAATACAATGGAAATATTGGAAATTGTGACCACGCCACATAAGGCCGAATATATGGCGAATGTATTTAAAATACATGATGCCATATACATATGGTGGCATATACTGCCCCAGTAAGAAATTGAAAGTTCCAAAATAACCATCACCCTACCAATCCTCGTGTATATTTTAAATGGTGACATGCTGAGTATACATATTTGGAGCGTATTTTTCATATATTTTAAGTTTTCTTTCTTACGTTGCGTTACGTCCCATTAAGAGCTGAGTGTAAATGCTACATTAAAGTAGCACAAGAGAATTTTTATAAAAAAAGTTTTCTTTCCTCAAGAAATTGTGAGAAAATATTTCCAAGCTCGCGGAGAAAACGATCGTATTTAACTATTTTTAAACTTGGCTGAAATTATCTTTCAACAATACGGTCAATACCCAATTACCCATGCTGTATGGCCTGCTGGGCTATTCATTCTTGACAAAACACCAGGGTCGCCTTTTTCAACATCTCTTTGGCATATAGCAACGATGTGACGTCACATCGCACTATTACTGGCGCTACATGGACCTAAAATAACATCGATGTTAGCTAAAGTCGGCTTTAGATTTTCTAAAGCCGGCTT
>JAQIYI010002075.1:0-10136 GCA_034700265.1 Polyzonium germanicum
CTTCTGGTTTGAAAAACCATTGAGAATAATTTTTGAAAATGTTTATTTGTTGTTGTCCAAGCCATTAATTGAGAGGATTGTGTCGTCATCCTCTTTCATTCATTCCCACCCACGGTAGCTACAACAGAGGCAGCTGGTGGGTGGTTTTTTTTGTCGCAACCTAAAACGTCATTTATGGTGTTTCCGTTCGTTAACGAGATCATTTAAAACCTCTTCGATTTTCTTTTACGTACTTTAGGTAGCAACTGTGCGATTGGCGTAATTGGGAACTGCTCATCTGAACCGTCCGAGCGAGCAGAGGACTCTTAACAAACTCAAAACTGGTCAGTTCAGTTGGTTCGTTATAGTAGGCCTAGGATAAATTAGGCCATGTAATTTAAATTAGATTTAATTTAATCAATAATATAAATTAGAATTTTCGATTTAATCTCGTCTATCCCTTAGGGGTAATTTCGAGCAATGTTAGCAATTTTGATTAGGATTAATTAAACACGATTTAAGAAGGCCTAATTAATTTCTGCCATGATGACCTATAGACTAGGCCTAATTTGTTTGCCGTACATGTAGCCTATACCCATTGTTTATTGTTTATTAAATTATTGCAGGCCTACTGAACATGATTTAGGCCTATCGTTCACAGCCAATGACCGATCTCAATGAGTTCGACGATTGTTGTAGTTTGTAGCCCATCATGATGATGATTATGGTGGTGTTCGCGTTTAAGCAAGGTGAGATAAACAGTTCGCCCCCCCCCCCCCTCCGTTCAGTGGGTGGGTGAGTCGTGATAATGCAGCGACTTAAGAGGCGAGCTGGGGGAGGAGGAGGAGGAGGGGGCAGCAAAACGAGAGCAATACCCTTTGTGGAAGAACCGTGTGCTCTCATAAATAGCAACGCCACATTTTTAAGTCGCCATGTTGTTTTTTTGTCCCCTGTGTGTGCATTTAGCTCGTACTTTTATGTGGTGCCAATAAATAATGCGGGATTTTAGAGTTCTTTAGCGGTTCCCCCCCCCCCCTATGCCAAGCCCTCTATCCCCTTGGCCCTGCTGCAGTGTTGTCGGGCTGCCGCCTATTAATAGGTGGACCTAGACATTGAACTGGATGACACGAAAGGGTATCCAGTGGACACGTTTGTTTACCAGTCAACCATGGGCTACACATGTAGGCAGGCCTACATCAGGTTGTTTGCATGGTTCTCGCTTCTAGCGTTCAATTTCGACTAGCTTAACTGCAACATGTGTAGTTAAACACTTCATTGCATTATGGTGGCCCAGGATGAACATTTTGACAAGTACTTTCTCGTTGAAGCTTATTTTTATTTTTAGAAATTGGGAACCGACGGGCTTACGCCCAATTATGGATTTCCATATCATTGATATGTTCTAATAAAAAATAATTTAGTACGGAGGCTCACATTGGTAATTGAAAGTGATTCCAAGTAAACTGATGAGCTAGGCCTACTGATTTTATGTTGTTTTATTTACTTTTATTTTAGCAATATTATTTAGTTAAACTGATAGATCCCATCAGTTACGGCCTAATCAAATAATCATTTTCAATTGCCAATCTGAGCCACCTTACTAAATTCTTTATGCGATTATAAAAGCTAACGGCCGTTAAAGGATTAGTATAAGGTGGCTAGTTTCGGACTTATGGTTAACGAACTTAACGAAGTAATAGGCACTGGTTAGCTAGAACTACATGTCAGCGCAATCGATCTGCTGGGACTAAACTGTATTTTCTTTTCATAAGCCTACTTTGCCTAGTTTTGAGTCCACAGGCCACGCCTTTGGAGTCCTTGGCTCGCGCGTTTAAAAATTATTATTCAAATTCGGACACGCGCAAATATGTCAGAAATCATCATCAGTATATATATTTGCCATGGTTTATTTCGCTTTCTGCACGGCCTTGTCCCTCACCCTGTAGGCGCCTACATTGTGATTGCAAATTGAGGTTTCGTACAATCGTTGCCCAATAATTACACAGCAGCACTGTGGGCCTATTTTCTTGGAAGATGGAGAGCGAGAGCGAGTCCTCGTTTCACATTTGCGCTAAACTTAACCCACTTTCGAAACGGCTGCACACCAAGTTCAAGCTCGATTACATCTTCAATCATTGCCGATTTATTGCTCGGTGATGCCTCCTGCCGCCTTAACTTGGGCATCAAACGCTGTTTTCATGGTTGCACAAATTCTTAGTTTTGTTTTTGTTTTCATCTTTCAGAATTATTTTCGTTCGAAATGGCGCAACGATCGAGCCACGAGACACAACACAGTGGAGAACTTGGAAGCACACCCTGTACCAAGTTAAAGCGCTTCTGAGGAAGCGGGGAGGACCAAGACAGCCTGTAAATAATGCTGAATCCATCGTCGACCTCAAAATATTAGGTATTAGCCTAGGCCTGATTAAGTCTATACAGGACCTTATATAGCCAAGTGGGAATAGATAAAACGGGACGAGCGAGCGGCTCACTTGGGTAGGACCAGGACTTGAGAACCTGTCTTGAATCGCTATTTCTAGGCCTAATTGAAGTTCGAGCCCTTCGTCCCATCGTCTTTGGACCAGTTTTAAGGGGGGGGGGGAGGCATTTGTGAACATGTGAGAAGGAAGGGGAGGGGAGGGGCGACACATCCTCCTCCGGAAGGAACGCCTAATTTCTGATGCAAGATTTTTTAATATTTAAAAAATGGAAAAACGGGTGACCTCGTTTTTCATGTTCATCCAACTCTGCCAGGGACGAAGCTTTTGTGGTCTATGGCCTCCAAAGGGAAAGAATCAAAATGGGAACCGGGTAGAAAGCGCCGCCACGGGGGGACAATGGGAACTACTTGACAGCCTATTTAGAAAAACACGTTCTCCTAGCGAGCATACTTCACTGTTCTTCATCGCAACTACAGTGAAATAGCGGTTTTGCCAAGGGTGCTCGCTGACTGCTGGGGGGTACATGCTGACGGGCCGTTATGGGTGTGCGTGGGGGGCGATCAACTGATCATGATCAGTGGCGTAACAATTAGATTTGTCATAATTGCAATTTGCAAACTACATCTTCGCCTTACTTGGCTCGCTATGCATCTGTTTTCTTCCATTTAACTCGACATCGATATATTGTATCGAGGAAGAACAACGAAGATATCGATATTGGGTTCAATTATTATTATTGATTACACTGGTAAAGGGCCATATTGCCCGTAGCACCAGCCGTGGCACTCAGTGCGCCTGCATTCAGCCTTTTTAGAGCCATGTGGCAGGCCCCATGGGTTGTGTAGATTCGCTTCGCCCCCCGCCCAAATCAGGCCGTTGTTACGCCAGTGGCTCGACTGATCATAGTCATCTATTTTTTGCTCCAGTTGACGAGGAATTGCCTCGAGGGGAGATGAGTCCCGTTATAGGTCCCGTTATGGTCCCATTGTGAGCCGTGGCGGCTAACCCTTCGTCTCCATTGTACCGTTCGCTACCCTCAACTGGACCCTCACTTGACCCGATTAGAAGCGAGCCTCCCTCGCGCCGCTCCATGTGGGTCCCACATACACGCACGCCCAAACGACGGGGCAAACGCATTTGACCTCAATCTGTTTGCCACTCACGTACGTTCGCGTGCGTGCATGGCCGCCGTGTTCCCGATTCCTTGCTGCGCTCTAGGAGATAAGGTCCTTCCCTTCTTCTTCCTCGTTCCTTCCTTCCTCGGTCGTCCTCCTCTAAGGTCACTATCAGGGCCGCCCGCGCCATATTCCCCAAAAGGGGTTCCACAGTTTCATCTTGGCCCATTTACGATGGCCAAGAATCGCTCAAAAGGTCATCAAGTTAGCGGTTGTTGGCAAGATTCGAGTTGCACGTGCTCCCCTCTCTCTCTGACGCCTGCGTGCGTCACGCGTGACGTCACACGTGACGCGTTGCACTTGGAATTCGCGTGCACATCAAAGGAGCCATAATAAACGTTCCAGCGCTGCACGTGCTTGATTAGGCACGTGCTCCACTATTACTTGGATTAGGCCTGGAATCACTGATGACTGCTATAGCTGTCTCGACTCGTTAAAATCCCAAGACAAGCGCTGATTCTCTCTTAACTAGATAAATCACCTATTCTCAGCCTGTCTTGGGTTTTTTTTCAAGTCGAGACTGCAACTCCAGAAGTCATTAGTGATCCCAGCCTTAGCCTACGCGCCAGCCTAGGCCAGAGCGAGTTTACATTTTATTTTCGACCTAGAATGGAAAACTTGAACGCGACTTGAGACACTGTCTTACTCCATATTTTTAGAAATGGGCAGACAACAGACATGACTCCAATTATAGCCTTAGGGTCTTCTAAAAATCGGTTGTTCGAGCTAGGAATAACGGGCTTCCTAGTCCTAATTGATCAAAAGACTAAAATCTAATCGTAATTCGTATGGATTCCAGAGAGGCCAATAACTTACGGACATCCTTGACGGAAGCTCATCGAGGATGGACACTGTCGGTTTGTCGTCTGTGAACTAGCCGAGCAGCGATTAATCTCCACACTGGAACAAAGAAATCCACGCGGCTGAAGCAGGCCGTGCGTGTCTGCACACCGTCGGGTAATTATTAATTAATTATAATTATGATAAACTATCACAAATCGAAGAGAGATCCGCCAAGTGGGCTGGTAGTTGTGCACCTGAAGCCGGCGCACAGCTCGAGAGAGAGAGAGAGACTGTTTTATCCACAGTATGAAAAAGACAGGCAAAAAGCAAATCCTGATATCAAGGAACATACGTTCCTGGCAGTGAAGGGACGACAAGTTTGGACACAAAAGTCGACGGAAAATCCAAGACGTTTTGTGACGCGATTCCTTCGTACTCCGCGCACTCGACAAAACTTCAAAAGTAGGCTTTAGTTATAGTTAGCAAGTTAGTTAGTTAGTGAGCGAGCGAGTGAACGCGTGTTCCGAGAAGCACTTCCGGAAACAGAGTTAGCTGGAAGTGCGGATTAGGGCTGGCCCACGCAGCACTGCAGTGCGTGTGTCACCGGTGCGTCCAGCGGTGCCCGTTCGCCTTTTAATCCACAGAAGCGGTCGATACTCCGCTAGACTCGTTCAAATCACGTGGGTTCAAGAAACCCAGAGTTAGGCTTCGGGTCGCGGAAGTCGAGGGGAGCCGTCGAAGAGAGACCGAGGAAGTGCTCTGCGTTGGCGGCCGGGTCCAATAATAAGTCGGCTCCGGACCGAAAGGGCTCCGGGCGGGCGCGGACGCGTGTCGTTGGCCGCTAGCGGTGTGGCGCGAGCCGGCCTCTGCGCGTCCTGCGCTCTGCGTGTGCGACTGACTGAGTGCGCCAGTGACGACAGCCAGCACTCCGGTCGACTCGGCGAGCAGCGAGCATCTGACGACGCTCGCGTCTCAGCCAATATGGCTGGGCGAGCGAGCAAAGCGGGCGGAGCTCGCGGCAGCGTCGGTCCTCGTCGCGGTCGAGAGCAGCGAAACGAGATCACAGGCACACTCACTGGCGGCCGTCTCAACGATGGAGAAAGAAAGAGAAAAAATCCGTTTCAACATTTGCGATAAAAAATGCGCCGCTCATGTGGAGCGGACCAGTCCTGCGATCATCCATCTGGCAGAGCAAGAGGCAAAGTGGGACGCTAGCTTTGCTTTGTCGCCCAGCAGCAGAGCGACGGAGATAAAACTGGCCGCTTGCTGCGCGCTGTCGAGCAGGTGAAAACGACAGGTGACCACTACCAGCTGTCCTTGACACTTTGCTTTCGGCTCACTTGACTATTGAACGAGAGATTTCTGGACGACAGCCGCCATTACAGGATAGAATTCCAGTCGATTTTGCTTATTTTCTGAAACTTCTTCATGAAATATACCATGAAAGCCCAAATTAGGCCTACCTCTAATTGGACGGTTATGTCTGTTGGTTCCCGGCGTTCCCCATTTCTACAAATAAAAATCAGGCTTAAGCAGACAACAAACATATTTTTTACTCGGCTAACATCCGATGGTGGCCAGAATCATCTGCTAGAGCCAACATAAGTTAATTCCAATCTTGACGTCACAATTCGCGAGTTTGCATAGTCGCTGTAAACTGTTTGGCATTTATGCGGAACCAGCTTTATAAGTCACTTCCGGTTTTCGCTCTCTCCCTTTCTATTCAACGACTTGCCTTTTGACCCGAAGTAGACTCAGATTAACGCACCCCTCTAGGTGACTTGAAACGCGCCTCCCCAGCGTTCTGACCCCACCATCCCCCCTCAATTGGCGTCGCGTCCACACGGACGACGGATCCCTTGGTGGTCCCTCGATTTGAGTTGCGCGCATTGTTGCAGTAGCAATGGCGATGCTATTTCTCTGCTTCAGGGTTGTAGATTTGAAGGGCACTTGCTTGGATTGAGTTCATCGTTAAGTAAGCCATCGTTTGAAGTCTTTTCGGATTCAGGTTTTCTTCATTATTTTGACACAAGACCACCTTCCCTCGCTGTCCTTCCAATTGGATGCATTTGTGGCTTTTGCTTGGTTTCCAGCCTCTGGCTTTCTTAATAAATTAGATATTTCTTTCTAATTACAGAATCTTCATCGAGCCTCCTTAAAGCGCCTGGATTTAAAGACTCCCGGCATGACGTGACCGGAATATCGATGAGTGCTCTGACTGGTGGACCCGCTTTGCGTGAGATCAACTCGTGACGTCATTGCGACAGCGCCTCTGTCCATTGGAAGACCACTGACGACATCGACCCACGTCGCGCTGCAGAACTTGTAGTGAGTTAGTATCTTGCTCACTAAATGGCCAATTAGGCTGGTTAATTCTATCTCAAGGCTGACTCAAGCCAAGACACGAGTAGCCAAATGAGAATTCCGTAGAGTTGGATTGGCCGGCGCATCAAACTCACTCAAGTGGGCACTCTTGAGTGAATTTCATGTCAAATATGGCTCGCTAAGCATTCTCCCTTGTTTCCCCAGTCTTGAGTCAGCTTTGAGCAATAGCTCTAGGCGTCTGGTGCCAGTGTCCCGTGGGCAAAAGCAGACGACCCGCTCCATGTAGTCGATTGATGGAGTCCATGAGAATGTTTCTAGAGGGAACCCGGGGCTAGTTTTGCCGGCCTGCGTTTGGCGGCCATCTTTAGGCCTAGTTACCCCTCTCGTCGTTTTCTGTCGGCGTTGCTTGTGTGATCCCCCGTACATTTTTATGATCCACGTCTTGAACCTTTCTGGAAAACGAGAAGAAGCATTTCGAGGCTTGAAAACTGACCTAGAATTGCTCCATCTCAAAACTAGGTCATCAAACTTGGCCCAAAGTGGAGCAGTTTTTTCCCTCTGCTTTTTGCTTTTCGTTTCTCTTTTGCTCCTTTTGCGCCGCATTGTGTGCGATTTGTAACAACAGACGCCATGTTTGATGCGAATTAGTATTGGATTACGGCCTAGTTGATTTACTTCTCAAATGGCAACAAACATCTCGCTCCCTGCTTTTTCTTGCGCAAAAAACCTCCTTTTGCATTTCACATATGGCTTCACATAGCCTTACTGGTGCAAGTGGACCAGTAGTTGTGCTAGCAGATGCGAATGGCGCGTGCGTCTGTCGTGCTTCGGTCGTTCGTGCGTCACTGGACTCTTGTCTATTGATTCGCTGTTGTTTCTTCGCTCGTTAGTCCCTAATTCTTCTGCGTCGTATTCTCTGACGTCACACTTATGTTAATTCTGGAAATTCCCCTTTTACACAATTCGAGCGACGAATCGATTGGCTGCGGTGACATTTTTCCTGGAAAAATTCCCTAAGACCCTTTGGGGTCAAATGAGGAGGCACCAAAAAATGAGCCCGGAAATTAGGAAAACCCCATTTATTTTGAGATCTAGGCTGAAAGTGCACACTTATAAGGCTCGTTCGGACATCAGTAGTACTGTTGCATACTAGCCTAGTTGTTGGCTGGGCGGCGGCCTGATATTTCTGTCGCTCTCCACTCGAGTGACTTGCTTATTAGCATAGGCCTGGATCCGATCGAATGGGGGCCAGTGGGTTTTCAATCTGCACTTCCGCATACAATGACGATGGTGGCCAACTTCCCTTCACTTCCTCGGCTCGCTCGACTTCCTTTCGTTTGCATATGGCAGCAGCGACGAGATGACAATGGGTGGCCAGTAGGCCTACAGCGATTGCCTCGATGGGTCATCAACACATCATCGAAGCCAAAATCATCATTATTCATTATTAGATCATCATCACAGCACTCGCGATGCATTGTGTCCGTATGGCGACCGCCGCCATTTCGCTTCTTCCATGCGATGACCTTGTTGCCCACTAGGGGAGGACTTTTGGCACCCTTAATTCTTCTCCTTGTCATTTGTGCTAATTTTGCTCCTTATCGCTTGTACACCTGTAGGCCTAAACGACGACGTCGTCGTCGCTGTCACCTTAGACTGGAGTATAGGCCGGCGCCGAGTGTCAATTATGGCGTTTGTTAGCCTACTTATGGGCTGTTGAACATCGGCTCTTCCCTTGGGTCGATGGCTAGCCTGCGCTAGCTACCCTTGTTCAACGGGCAACAACGGGTAAAGTTGGCCTACATGCAACGGAAAAGTTCTGCTTCAATTTATTTGTCCGGAAATTACTTTCATCAAATTGACAGAATTTTTTTTATATTTTTTTAATATGTCTGGGGGTCATCAGGTCATAAGAACCCAATTAAAGACCCTGAATGTCCAGATTATTTATAAATATTCCTCCTGCGCCACCGTCGTAGGCAGCCCAAGAAATTTCTCCAGCAGGAACGTCGAGGCATGCTTGCTATGAGGAATTAGTGACCAGCTTCCCCATTGGACTAGGTAAGATGGCGCGCAGACTGCAGCGCTCGCCTCAGTTCAACTTTCCGTTTCCGTTTCCGTTTTGAGCAAAGCGAAGGAGCTTCAGCTTTTGCGCCTGTGCTCTTTCGCCGTCTCTGGTGGAAGTCAATGCCCTCCAATGCCGCCATTGGAGAGCGCTCTTCGGCGTAAACCGCCGAGGCCTTCCTCGGCGTCGTCAATGAATCTAGGTCGCCGCTCGATCAATATGATCTCGCGGGCGGGCCTATTCGCGACTCGGCGCGCGCCAGTGTGAAAGCGCAGAGGCCTAACAAGGCCTACTGCTGCAAGGCTACGGCGCATGCGCCATGGGACGCTTAAGACCGTGTCTTAGCCAAGACAGATCGTGGAATTTTCTTCAGTCGATACAGGCTCAGGCCTACGGTTGCCAATTGGATCCTTCCTGTATTGAGATCTTCTAGTCAAGACAGAAGTAGGCCTAATTGCAACGGAGGGGAGGACACTAGCGGACTCGAATTTCACGTGTTTCTGTTTGTGATCCGGCAGGATTTTAAAAATGAGCGGAGCATAATCACCTGCATATATATAGTCGCTCTATTGAGTCGAGACAGCCTCAAAGTGCGCGGCTTTATCGAGTCGATCTGCAGGCAGCTTCTCGAAAGTGTTTAGTGATTCCAGCCTTAAGTTCAAGCTCGCCCCATTGACCTATTGATATGCGCAGCCATCAACTCGAGTGAGACTCGAGCCGAGAAGGCGAATGGCGTCAATTGTGCCCGTAAACTCGAGAGTTGTCAGTCGCATGGGATCTGTTGCGTGGGCGGATCCGCTAATTCGAGCGTGTTCCGGTCGGCCCGGCTCGACGAGGCCGGGCTGGATCCTAGACCGGGCTACATATCGATCGAGCTGCGCCGTGCTTGTGTGTGAAAGGTGAACGAACTGCGCTTTGCGGCTGCGCACAGAGCGAGGCCCGAAAAACACCGACAGAAATAAATGAATGCCGCTCGAATGGCGGAAGTGATTTCGCCGTTCAATGAATGCGTTTCTCTGTGGGCCACGTACGGGATCGGCCTACGTATCAATTAACTCCACCGCCCCCGCTATTGCATATCAGGCCTATTATGCAGTTATCACGGAGCCACGCAGGCCGCCTTGGCAACGTCCCCACCCTCCCTTGGCTGGGGGGCCGAAGCCCCTCTTGGGCGCTCCCACCAAAAATCCCCAAATTATAACCAAGCACAAATATTGTTAAAAAACTTCTTCAGTAACAACAAGCTCGAGGCTGCAATCACTAATCGACTTCTCGACTTGAAGAAATCCCAAGACGTCATTTTTTACATTCAGAGAGAGAGAGAGAGAGAGAGAGAGAGAGAGAGAGAGAGAGAGAGAGAGAGAGAAG
>JAQIYI010002076.1:0-10136 GCA_034700265.1 Polyzonium germanicum
CCGGGATTCAAGATCACCTTCTTCTCGGGCGAAATTATTGAATGAAGACGCACTCTTTCAGCTTCAATTAGTGCCACCTTGGCATCGCCTAAGAAGTGTATTAAAGAATCAAGTCCATTGGATCTACAGACTATTTAAATTGAAATATGTTGCGTACGATATAATCGATATTAATTGTATTCACCACCGACGTCTCCGTCTTTATCGTCGACCAATTTCTGGAAATGAAATCGCGAGCTTATAAGATAAACAGATCATAGGACAGGATTTAAACAAAACTGGATATACATGTACATCCGTAGGTGCATACTTGCTTGGTGGCGAAACTGTGGTAAACTCCCCCGAGGTTCATCAGCTCTTCGTGCGTGCCTGATTCTACGATTTTGCCGAAAGAAACGACGACGATGCGGTTCGCGTTACGAACGGTCGATAGCCGATGAGCGATGACGAAGGTCGTGCGACCTCGACTAGCCTATTGGCATGGAGAACACGGCATTATAATTGGATTGAATAACGAAATCACTTGTGTTTCGCCGGACTGGCATTGGAGTCTTCGAGCAGAAAACGCTTTTGAAAATTGGTTTACGGATTTAGAATTTGGAATAGTTTGATGTCGCCACGCCTGAAATGTCATCTGCATGCTTGTCCCTAAAATACACGTATATGCGCAACAACCTTTTCTAGGGCATCCTGAACGATGGCTTCGCTTTGAGAGTCCAAAGCTGAGGTCGCCTCATCAAGGAGTAAAATCTGAGGATTTCGGATTAAAGCCCGTGCGATGGCGATTCGTTGTTTTTGACCTCCGCTGAGCTGAGCACCGCGGTCTCCTACCAACGTCTCGTACTTCTGCAACAAGCAAATGAAGATTAAATATAAGCGGCAGTCGAAATGTATATAAATCAATTGTTACCTTCGGAAGGTCGCTGATAAAATCATGAGCGTTGGCCAATCTGGCAGCATTTTCTATCTGAATACGCGTGACACCGGCTTTACCGTAGGCAATATTTTCAGCGATCGTCGTTGGAAACAAGACGGGCTCCTGCCCCACAAGTCCTATTTGCTTTCTCAACCAATGAGGACTCAGAACTTGGATTTCTGTGTCGTTCAGCAAAACCTTTAAAGCACTTTGTTTATTACAAAAGGACGTATTTGAAATAAAAAAAAACACATTCGATTTGAAATTGCATAGAAATGCATACCGAGCCCTCGGTTGTGTCATAGAAGCGCAGCAGCAAACTGATCAGAGTCGACTTTCCAGAACCACTCTCGCCCACGATGGCTATTGTTTCGCCCGACTTAACCTCCAAGTTGAAGTTATCTAATATCTTAAGCCGATGATGACGCAATCAAAATTACAATAAGGAGTAACAAATACATTGTACAAATCAATTTAATCTATATCAATATGACATAGTAATTGCATACTATACCTCAATGAAAATTAAATACTTTAGATAAATATCTAACGTATTTTAAGTAAAGTATTTTGTTAATATTCTTAAGAATAATAAATAAATAATGGGCTAAGCGTGATCACCTTGAGGCCAGTGCGAGTGGCGTAATTGAAAGAGACATTTCTGAAGGCGACCGTTTCTATCTTCTGGTGCAGCGTCACTCCATGGTCGTCGGCCATGCCGATCGTCGATGGCTGGCAACGTGCGAAATAGAATATATATCAGAAAGTCGTATTTATTTCAATAGCTAGTCATGTAGAGGGAGGCATACTTGGTTGATCATATTGAGAATCCTTCCAAATGACGACTTGGCGTGCGAAATGGCGTCAATGTGACCAAATGCCTCGCTCATTCGAATGGAGCTAGAACAGAGGGAAAAAATAACCTAGAAAGAAAAACAAAAGTGAAAGCGTCGAAATTCAAGATATTCATGTTTTAGAATTTACTGTGAACATGCCGTTACGTTTTATAGACTATTTAGATGTTTTATTTTATTCGTAGTTCGCGAAACTTTGCTCGCTCAAATAATAGACATTTAAGCCACACCCTACAAAAGCCTGACATTTTTAGAAAATGATATTTTAATTATAAATTTAAATTTATACGTTTTGAAAAAGGTGTAACAAAATGGATATTTTTTTATTAATTCCCCCGCCCTCCCCCTCCTAAGATAGTTCTGGGTCTGCCATTGACAGGAAAATGGGCAATACGGTATGAGATTTATTTTACTTACAGTTGTGATAGAGAACATCCCGCTGCCGCCAAGAGGAGCGTTTTTCATCAAATAGAAGCCGAAGTAAAAGGAAAGGGCAAAAGCCATGCAATAGGTGACGTTAAATATAGACATGGCGATCGATGCGAAGAAAGCTTTCATGAAGCCAGCCTTCGTGTCGTTGCGCAGATGATCCACGAACCTTGAAATTTGTGAATCAACGAATTGAATTACGATAACACATGTGAATTAAATGCAAAAAAAATATTGAACTTTAAAAAGAAACCTTTGAGCTTCGTTCGTTTGAGCGCCAAAGGAGACGACAGTCTTGATGCAGCTGAGGACTTCTTCGGCTATGGAACCTGCCTTCGCGTATTCGTTCGACTCTTGCTTCGAGTAGAAAGTTCGAGACTACATGCATTTCGGTAGGAGTAAATTAGAAAAAATGTATACCCGGTAGCGAACGCTAGCTATAAAAGAATTACCAACCCGGCCCAGGATCCTGAAGGATAGCAAGTATAAAGGCATGAAGCACACGATAAACAAAGTGAGTCTCCAATCGAGATATGCACAGTAAAAGGCCGGCAGGAAGAAGCCCGACAGACTGGTGACCAACAGACCCAACTTGAATCCGATGGCGTCCTGGAATTTCTGAAAATCACTGAAGATGCACGCATGATTTCAACGCCAAGCGTAATTAAATATGTCAATAAAAGTTCCGTAATAAACTAGGCAGGAGATTAGCACGTGTTTGGGTGAAGTGCAGCATAAGCATAAACAAACAAATTAAACAAAGAGTAATAAAATAAAACGAAAAATAAAACAATAAAAGTAATAAAACAAAGCTAAAATAGTACCAAATGGAATGCAATGAAAATTGTGCTCACTCGGAAGTCTGCGCGACGAGTTTCCCGGTCTGATTTCCGTCGAACCAAACCATGTCCTGTCGCATGAGCGACTGGAGGTAGAGACTGAGCGCTCGGTTGGCCTGGCGTCGAGCGGTCGCGTCGAGCGTGATCGTCATACCGTAGTACGCTACCCAAAGGAGCAATGTTAGAATGCACATCTGCAGGCAGAAACCTTTGAATAAGCGGCTGAAAATTGCACGCAGCGAGGTGGTCCTGCAAATAGAATTTTATAGAAAATCAGTACCGGGTATAGTCATTCATGTACCGTTTAATTGCATATGGGTCGTAATTAAATGTACGTGGGCAGCTGTTCCAACTATAAAACTTACGGCTGGACTTCACCCTCGGACTTTTATACTAGTAGCCTAGTATTACGTAGATACGCCTGCTACCCTCCAACGAACGGAAATCCCGTGGCATTTGAGATTGCGAAATTCAATAATTCGCTCGCTCGGAGAATTAATTAAAGCCAATACGCCACTTCTAATTAATAATTAAGTCAAAATTGGAATATAATAAGGCAATACAATAATTCAATTCCATGTAATTGAGGGTCCAGTGACGTCATTTACGAAATTCATTGCGTAAGACATGCAATATATGCAATTATAGGTTTCGTCTTAAATTGATAAGGTCAATTAAACACAAACAATAATTTAATGACAAATATATCACTGGATAATGGAAGGGAAAGATTATTTACTTTTGGATATTTTGATCATATTTTGATATATTGATCAGCGATTATTCATTTAGTATTTTCTGCGAAGGGACATATGTTTATTGTTTAGTCTTAAAAAATGAGGCCTATTTAACATTTTATAAGACTAACAAGTGCATGTAGTACTGCATGCACTTGGTGGTGCAGTTAAGATGTGTTACACTCTTTCGGGCATTACCGTATTACTTTATTAGTACCGGTAGATATCAAGCCATCAATAGCTTAGGTAATTGTGCAGAGCTCACCCGAATTGGTTCATGAGGTTGCGCGACCATTCGTCGTCGCCGGTCACGTTGTGAATCAGCTGCATTTCGGAGAACGTTCGCGTTGAGTCAAAAATTGAGATTTGCGTGAACAAATTCGACATAACAACGCTTATAATCAGTATGCTGTAAACAAAGACAATAACGTTAATCACTCCCTTCACTGATCGATAATTAATTAATTTATTATTCCTTCCGCCAACTAGCTGACCGGAGTCCGTAAATTGCGGCGCAAGTGACACCAACAGCCGTCAAGAGCTTGTCTCGAATCGACGCGAACACAAACTGGAACAATAAATCAGAACAAGTCAGTGATAATTCATTGGTTAATTTACGGACGGTAGCTTCACGTTACGCGTAACGTTTCAATCAAGTGAAAAGTTTGTCTTTAATTATATTATTTTTTGTGTGCTAAATAATAATATTAATAATTAAATAAAACTCACAAGCTGTCGAAACGAGGCTGAAGGTGTAGCGGCACTTGGACCCTGACCCTCATCGTTGCTGAGAAGGAGTAAATAAATAAAAATAGATTTAACTAAATAAATAACAAAATTAATCTAGAAATAAACACATAAAAGGAATAAATAGGCCTAAATATATATTGTAAATAAAATAAATACCGGTAAAGAATAAAATAAATTAAATAACTGAAAAAAGCAAACAAATAAATAGGCCCAAATATATATGTAAATCAATAAATACAGAAAATAATTAACAACTAAATAAATAATGCAACGTTCACGCCATCAAACTCACCACATCCAGCTTTTGAACATGATGGTGGTGCTGTTAAATTCGCTCTGCACTAAGAAGCACTACGGTAATAAGACTATATACATGTATAATAAATAAAAGTCACCAAGAGAGTCTGACAAGCCAAACCAGAACCGCGTACCCACTATATCGCGATCCAGTACCGACTAGAAATCGACTCACATTGGTCGCAATCAAAAAATTTAGTTTTCTTAAGAACAATTAGCGATAGATTATTACACAAGTAAAGAAAGTTGCCAAGCCATAATTATCGAATTTGACATCATGGTCATCTTGCCCAATTAATCTCTGTAATAAATAATAATCAGGCCTAGACGGTTTTTTGAAGGTTCTCAGATCCAGTGACCACTTGAGTCATTTCTACAACTGATGCAAGGCCAACATCGCAAAAGCTTGACATTGTGAAGATGTGGAGAAAGTGATAACGCCTTAGGTTACAAAAATAGGCCTAAATAAATAAAAAATGTTTCCTCTCTCAGCCTACTGGACAACTGAGGTTTTTTTATGTTTATTTTTTTTTTAATTCTGAGGAACCTTTTTTTTTGCAAGAATTTTCAACTTTGTACGCGTATTCATCAGTATCATCAGGTTCAACGACATTCTACAATCACAATGACCTTTAAAGAACGAGCAGGCGGGCCAGAGGCGAGTAAATCGTCTCCTGAATACCTGATAAGTTGATCATATCGGAGGGGATCGATAACATAAAAAATAAAGCAGAATTAAGAGAACGAACAAAACATTTGTAACTAATAACTGTAGTCTCTCCATGGCTTAATTTGATATCGTACAATTGTTTCATTATTAAATTAATTGAGCAGGACGAGGGTTATAATTAACTGCTGTATACTATTACTTAAATTATTTATTGTTTTATTAAATTGGTCGCGGTTCAGCGCATTGGAGGAAAGTTACGAGAACGAAAATTATTAATTTGTGGGTCAATTATACGGTTGGCTGGTCGAGCGACAGCGATACATACGCAACATGCATTACGTTGATGAAATGCCGCAAACAATGTCGCATTCAACAATTATTAACTAGATCATAGATGTATAGATTGTAATGGCTAGCGCGCGGATGTTAATGAAATTTTTTTTTTTTTGGAAGTCAGGCGCGATGAAATATCAACACGACGCTGATTCCAAAAAAAGTAATTTTTATTGTCACCTTTTCAATTTTTCTCACTTATTTCCCTTTTTTAAGGGCACGCCACTTCTGCTATTCTGGCTTTGAAAAATTAGTGATACGCACGTTGCGCAGTGAAATGATTTTTTTTTGGAAGTGGCCAAGTAATGTAGTTAAATTTCTATACTAAAAATCACGTTTTTAGTTATTTTCCTTACTTTCGGTCCGTAGATCCAAGATAAATTAACCAGAAAAATAATAAACAAATCTTTTGGTCATATATACCGGAAAATGGCGGAAATGTGGGCGATCTTATTATTTAGGCTATGACGATGAAGCTGGAGGCGACCTTTTGAATCGGGCCATCAGACTTTTCAGTTTCCCAGAGATCCCTGCATTTGCGTCAGGGTCTACTGCAGCCAACCTGAGAAGAACACGTTGTAAGGAAAATAAAATTTAATCAATTGTAGTTTTCGCACTAGGCCTAATACATGTGTTGGGCTATTGCACCTTTTCGTTGTAATATTATGCAGCGGTCCAAAAGCGAGAGCAACCACTGTGCACACAAGACAGATGACATTGTAGGGCATGCTGAAGTCGGGCGTTGGCACTGCCAACAGCAGGACCTCAGTGTGCAGTGTCAGAAAAAACGTTCTGCGTTTGTAAATTAACAAATTACATCATGACTAGTTCACAGTAAAAACTAAACATGAATTTGTTGAACTAAGATGCGCATCTTTACAAAAAGCAAAGATAAAAGCTGGTTATTTTAAGCGCCTTAAGTGATAGGAAAGAAGAATGGAGGTTATCGGATACTGAAAGCGATTATTACCCAAAGCTATTGTTGAAAGGCGTCGAGTGCATGTTGGTCGAGATTACGGCCGGTCCTATGTAGAAGCCGTGGTTGGCGTCCGGAGGATAGGCGGTCCACTTGAGAAACGTCTTGTCGAATTCCATGGTGATTTCGATCACCGAATTCGGAGGCAAAGTGATGACGGCTTCCAAGAGAAACGGATGGCTCTTGTCCGCACGCTCAGCGATGTAAACATAATCTATTCAACATCGATGTGGTTTCGATTAGGCATAGATCGCAATTGTAAAAATATAAATTACATCTGTAATTCATCAGAATCTGATTAAGAAAGTGCGATAATTAAGTGAGATTAACTTGCCAGGCTTGATCGATCGATCGTTGCTAGTCACGCGTAATGTGTGCGAATAAACGACTGCGAAAGACGGTATCTGCTCCATGTAGATGATGCGCAGCGGCCTTGTTGGGTGTTCGTGTCGAATGACACACTGGATGACACCGCTCTCGAATCCGTAACCTTCAAAATGTCCATAAAAATCAAAAAATGGAATTAAATAATCAAAGAATCAAATAATCCCTATTTAATCAACCCTTTCTTTTGAAATATAAGAGGGAGAAAAAATGTTTCCAATTAGCGGTAGTATATTTCCAGATTTTTCAGAAAAAAAAAACTAAAATTGTTGAAGATTATTTCTTTTTGTTAAATTTACCTTTGATGTAGCGATTAGCGGTTAAGATGGCTTTCGACCTGGAACTGAGCGGCTCAGAACGAGAATAGATGGTAGCCACATTCAATGGCATACTATCAAACGTCATTAGAGCTACGTTGTAGACGGCATGACGAACGCCTTGTGAATTAGTAATCATCTTGGACGGTGGCGGCGACAATTCCGACTAAATGTTCCACATAATCAAATCACCTTTAACAATTAACGAACTTCCCAAGAAATCAATATTGTAAGGTACGGTAACTAAATTAACGAGCAAAAATAATCTAAATTGAAATGAATTTTGAATTATACTCGCATCGTTTCTCGTTAAGTCCACGTAGACTAAGCTCGACGTCGCGACGGGACAATGGCTGAAGAGCATCGTGTCGTAGAGTTTTTTGAATGACCAGTCTGGGCGGGCACAAATGCATAATGAATTAAATGATAAGATTTATTGAAAGAAGGGTTGGGCAGAGTATCACGAAGAACGAGAATTTTAGATTGATTATTAAAAACCTATTTCTAACGCGTGCACCTGGCTTGGCATCGGGCTCTGTCGAAAGCTCGGAGACCATGGACACCGTCTGCGAAAGTTCCAAAGACGACAACGAACACGTTGAGGAATTCTGCAAAAAATAAATAATAATAATAATAATTGTTTGAGCGAGCGAGGATTAATAGCAGGCTCGATTGTGAGGTCCGTTTGTACAGATTGTATCTGTGCGCGACTGCGCGTTTGTGTAGCTGTGTGCTCAAGCATGTACCTTACCTTTGCAATTACGGGTCGCACATGTATTCCCATCGACAGGTAGTGGACGTTGAAAAGCTGGCGAGCGTTGAGCAACATCGCAAACCCAGCCTGCATGCACAATATATTCGCAATTCAAAATTATTATAGGCCTAGCCAATATACATATTAATTTAGTCCTACTACGTCAATATTTCAGGACTCAAGCTAATCGTACCCTGGCACCACAAGGCAGCAACTTTTTCCATGGCGTCAAGTTCTCAGTGCAGACGACCTCCTGTGGCAGCGTTGCGTAGCGAACGAAACGCGTCGACGCCGACGTCGTTTGTTGACAATCCGCGGAATGCACGCCGCGTCGACGAAACGATAACTTCGGCGACACCGTGTTCGTCGCGTCCACGAAATTCAAGGAGGCGCAGAAAAGTCCCGACAGTGCGTTGCACAGACCTTTCCAAGCGGCGTCCACGCTGCGTATACGTTTAAAATTGAATTCGTTAGTTCTAAAAAAACTTTGGACATTCTACTGTGATATAAAAAGTAGGACTAGTCAACATTGTACAATGTAGGCCGACTTTAAATAGAATGTTATTAAACTTCAAAACGGGTCACGACCTTTTATGACATCCTGTATTAGTCATACATGAGTTTCTTGGCTCTTGAATAAGTCTGAATCATGCATGCACGTACATTTAACGGCGTCATGCGCAAATTGGACATTGTACGCTACCTTGCATCACCGGTCTGCCCCGAGTGCGGGCTGTCATTGAACCACGCCCACAGTTCAACGCCGGACGGTGCTGCTTCCGAACCTTCGTCATTCGCGGGCGGTTTGATCCCCCAGACGTTGTGCCTCCAGAATCCTTGAGTGAAGGTCAAGTGCAGCTCGTCGACGCCGTACTCGTCGAGGATCTCGCCGAGGGCTTTCGGGAACAGCCGGAAGTGCACCTGTCGCCCTTCTTCTGCAAGAGCATTTAATTAGACAAAGTTGCATATGTTCATTGAATTAGCTAGTTAGGCCTAGTTGATTCGTTAATTAATGGCATTGCAAGGCACTATAGCGCCATGCAATGCCATCATAAATGTCCACGCTCCTATCTTCAAAATGATTAGCATCTAGCTCTCCCTCCCTTTTAGCCCCCTTCCCCGTAAGCCGCACCGCGGCCAATAGGAAACCCTGAATCGGACTGACTGACGGCGTCCACGCCAATTGGATTTTCTCCGCTCATAGCGGGATAGGGAATGAAAACCATTGTCTTCGCTTCGCTCGGACAATTATACAGGAATGGACATGTGGCGGTGAATTACATGCGATAGATTATAGGCCTACCCATGGCCTCCATTATATACCTCTACCGCCTACCGGTCGTGGTCGTTGTCGTGAAGCGAAAGTCGGACGCGACGTACGCGCGCGTCAGTGGCCGCAAGTACAGCTCCTCGTTGAAGGTATCCTCTGGCAAGCTGTCCACGGTAGCGACGACCGTAAAAATGAAGGCAAACTTCAAACACGGCAGAGAAATCTTCATGGCGCGTCCCTTCACATTCGTCAACTTCGCCAGATCCTTTGAATTCTGGCGTCTGCTATTAGCGTACCGGAAATGACGTAAATTTATCGCGGTTGTACTCAAACTACAGTTTTTTATGCGAACCAACGTTTTTTTATGTAAAAGTTAAAACTCTCCAGGAAATGTTTTTATAAACTTGTAGAAAATAAAAAATGTTTTCTGAAAATTAAAAATGATTTAGTTAGCCTAATTAATTAATTTGATTTTGTGAATTATTATTTTTTTGATTTTAATTTAACATTTTTGGATTTTAAATTTAAATAAAATTTATTGAATTTTTATTTAATATGATTCATTGAATCTTAATTTAATTTGATTTAAGCCCTAAAAACATAATTTGAT